>JAJKFI010000075.1:3190270-3206557 GCA_029204185.1 Lerista edwardsae
TGTGTGTGTGTGTGTGTGTGTGTGTGTGTGTGTGTGTGTGTGTGTGTGTGAGTCCACTCTTTTTTGCAGCGTTGGTTGCGAGTTGAATTTCCAAGCGACTGTCAGCCATAGCTTGTGCTGGGAACTTCAGTTCCCAGGGAGGAGTACATTAAGGCACACGCGCCAATGTTGTGAGGTATCTCAGAAAACAGACAAGCTTTGTCTTGATGTTTGCAGAGAAAGTTTGTGAATGCTGAGCTGATTCTGAATCGAGGCACAGGGAATTAATTGTCCACTATGGTATCAAGATACCGTAGAGGTGAAATTCACTAGAATCCTTACTTTGTATACAAGGCAATTATTTTGCCTACCCCAGGCAGACTTTGCCTACTGCCTATTGAAAGTCTATCCATGCCTAGGCACAGGGCACGATCCATGGTGGGTGAGTAGAGGAATTGCTTCTCCCATAATAGCCGGGGGAGTGTGTGATAACACTGAGCCAGGAAAAGCAGAACTTGCAAATAGTAGTAAGGCGCATCAGCTGAAGCAGGAGAAGCTTCCTAAACATTTTAATTAAAGCATTTCAAAGTGGTCTTAAACGTAATAGATTTCAGTGAAAAGTGTGTCTGACTTTAGTTGGATTGAGGGAAGCGTGTGGAAGCAGAGAGAGGTGCATGGAGAATTTATAAGACCCTGGTGTGAGAACAGTGAGGCATCAATGAGCAGTGGTTTTCAAACTGGCGTGTAACAACGCACCAGCCTGAAGAGCCCTGCCTGTTTCCCCTTAATGGGCAGGGCAGAGGCATCGCAGCAATGCGATTGCTACGACTGCGTCCCTTCTGGCCGCATATTGGGCTGGGGGGGGGGCTTAGCAGTGCCTGCTACAGTGTTCGGGAGGGTTGGAGAGCCCTGAGGACCCCTCTGCAGAGCTCCCTGTATGTTATAATTTTTTTTTTTTTTAAAAAAAACTCTGATTGTAAGCCACTTCTGGTTTTGCGATCGCAACCAGGAAGTGGGTTGTGATAGTTCTTTTTTACTTCCCTGTTGCACAAAGAGCCCTGCAGAGGGGTCCGCAGGGCTCCCCAACCCTCCTGGATGCTGGGGCAGGCAATATGTGGCCAAAAGTGACCCTATTGTAGCGATTGCGTTGCTGCGATGCCCCCACAAGCACTTACAGCAGTGCTTGAACTCCCAGAGTTTGAGAACTGTGCATTAGAGGACGTTTTGAGCTCTTCCATGCTGCTTCCCAAATTTGTGTGGTTTCATTCCTGTTGGACATTTTGGAGATGGGTCAGTTTCAGATGAAAAGCACCTACTGGAAGAAGGCAACTTTGAGAGGAACCCGGCCAAAATGATGGATAGATTTGTGACTGAGGAAGAGAGAACAAGCGGGGGGGGGGGATGTCAGACCTAAACCATCCCACAACAACAGGCGGGATTAAAGGCAGAAAAAAAGAGGTTTTAATAGGATTTCCTGGCAAAATAAAACTTGGGTTGTAACGTACACTGGATCTCATTTTCCCGTATATGGGAAAATGTGTCTTCGGCCCACCTGAGGGGGGAATTCCTGGATATGAAGCAGCCTTAGTGGAGGCAAGGAGGGCCGGAGAGATGAAAGAAAAAAAGAACAAACTAATTTTGAAGCATCTGAAAGTGATCAGCAAGTTACATCTTTCAGGAATTCGAGGATTCCCACAAGTTATTTTTGTTCTTCTGTCGGGGATGTATGAGGAAAGGCGTATGTGATTTGTTTGGCATTCACCATTGTTGAATTGATGTCCTTTGTGTCAGCCGGGTAAACTGGGTCTCTGCTGATGCAATTTGTGTGGGCAGAGTGGCCCGTGAGAAGAGATGGGCAAGGCTAATTGGATCGTGAGGCGTGTTAAAAAACCACACCCGCGAGAGCACTTTTGGAGCCTTGTACAAGGAGGGACAAATTTGGTCCAAAATGAGCAGCCCTTGAACCGTAATTGGCTTTAGTTCTTGCGGCAGCAGAGTGGAGATGACAGTCATCCCTTTTCCATGCAGCTTTTCTAGAGCTATGTAGCTTGCTGAGCTGAGCATGGGGGGGGGGCGGCGGTCTGTAGAAGTAGTGCCAATGGTCAGGGCTGACTTTAAGCCAGTTGGACCATGTGCTTCCAATTGGGCCCCATGCCTAAGGGTCCCTGTGCCTCTCTATTCTTATTAAATAACACAACACATTGCAACAGACATTTTGAAATTGTCTTAAGAAAAAAAAATATATATATTTTTTACTAAGGGCGCAATCCTAACTTGGAGTTAGGCTGGCACAAGTTTAGCTGGCACAAGGACCACCATAAAGTGTGTCTGAACCACTGTCAGAGTCAGGGTAGATGGCGCACGCCTGTGCGCTGGTGATTGGAGTTGGATGTAGACACACAGGCAGTGGCAAGCCAAGGTCTGGAACTGGATATAAGGTCCAATCAGGGCAGCATCTGAGCTTTCAACCAGGTAGGCCACCTGAATGTAACAGCCAGTATTTGGGAGAACCAGAGTCAGGGAGAGCCAAAGTAAGGCGACGGGTAATCTGTTGAAAGAGGAAACAATGCAAACTGGTGGGAAGTGGGGAATGCAGGCTGGGAAAGGCAGGGCAGGTCCTTGTACTCCAAGGCCAGAGGAACTATTGCTCAGATCCACGCCCACCCTGGAGTGAAGCCAGTCAGGTCAGGCAGAAAACCAATGAGCTACTTGCAGGTTAAAGCCACCCTGGGACCCTGAAGAGCCCTCCTGCTGTTGCTTCCTCTGCTCTGCAGCCATATATTTAGGCCTTTTTAAAAGTATCGGTACTTTTGGAGTGGCTGGTAATTAAAAATAAAGCCTGCTAAAATAGTAACAGTCTCAATCGGCTGCTTTGAGATCAGTCAAGATGAAAGAGGAGGAGTAAATTATAGATAACGAAGGTTGCAATTCTGTACAGTAGTGTAACGGGGGCAGCGCGAATAGTACTCCTGGTTGATCCAGGGAAGTGTTTTCTCCTGGGCAGTGTCATCTCATGTGCTCCATGGAGCCTGTCCATAGTGTTTATCATGCCATTGGAGCTGCTCTTGTCTGCAGTCAGCCCCTGGCCTGTCAAAAGCAGAGGTGACCGAAGAGGCAGCGGCAGGGGCTCAGCCTGTCCAGCTGGGTGAAGCAAAAAGTCCTTTTCACCATAGCTGGCGGGAAAAGGCTAAAGCCAGTCCTGGGGGTTTTGACTTTGAGAGACTGAAGTTCAACTCCCACTTCCTTCTTGGACTCGTCGTGTAGTCTTGGAATGCATGCTCTCCTCAATCTGGGTTTCCCCCTCTTGTAAATGGACTGCAGTGGTCTATTTGCTAACAATAGACACAAATATTGGTGTGAGGAATAAAGACAATATGCTGGGTGTAAAGCCCATTGCTAAAATGCTTCTACATGCAAGGTGAGTCAAAATAGATCCTGATAGAGACAAAGGAAATCGTTGCACTTGAGAGGAACTCCTGCGGTTCCTTGTCTACCTCCAAAAGACCCTAGTTTTAATTTATCAATCAATCAATCAATCACTAGTAATTTATATACCGCTTTTCAACACAAGTTCACAAAGCGGTTTACAGGCAAATAATAACATTAAAGTTAAATGGCTCCCTGTCCCAAAAGGGCTCACAATCTAAAAGAATGGAGAACACCACCAGCAACAGCCACGAGAAAGACACTGTGCTGGGGTGAAGAGGGACAATTGCTCTCCCCCTGCTAAATATAAGAGGACACCACTGGAAAAGGGCCTCTTGCCCAGTTAGCAGGGGTTTATGTGAGAGCCATCACTTGTTGACAGTTCATTTCTGGATTATCACACAAAATCCTGTGTGTGTGCGTGTGCGTGCGCTTGCGTGCGCGAATGCCACTGCCTTTTATTTTTTCATTTCTTCCTCTCCTCCCGACTGATTCAGAGTGTGACATAAGCCCCTTAACTTTAGTGCCAGGAGGTTAGTGTGTGTCATTCTGATGTCAAACGGACCAGCTGCAGATGTGGGAACAGGATGTGTGCTGGGAGGGCTCGCTGGGAGGGTTGCCTAGGTCTGGGGCAGCGCAGTGGGCAGCAGCGCTAACCAGCGTAATGCCATCACAGCTGGTCCCTTGGAATGGAATCTGTCTTTTGTTGACTCTTAAGTAAAAAGATAGCAACCTTGGCTCCCCCCAGTGGAGATACTTTTTTTAATGCTTGAGAAATTTGTATTAAGGTTTTCTGGAAAAAAAAACTTTTTGGGGGAAAAAAGGTTGGGGAAAAAAGCCCTATTGTCAACTTGGGTGAAAATTCACTGAATTGTCTAAAATATGGGGGAGGGCCTGATTGTTCCCCTCCCACTTTGTTTTTATTATTTTTAATGTCAGCATTTGCGTGTGTGTGTGTGTGTGTGTGTGTGTGTTTTATGGGATGTCAAGCTCCCTTTACATCAGGGATGTCAAACTCATTTCATACGGTGGGCTGAATAGCATTTATGATGCCCACTCAGGGCTAGAAGTAATGTCATTAAGCAGGAAGTGGTCATTAAGCAGATCATGGAAAGAAATAAGCACTTTTTTCTCACTTAGGAACTCATTAGCTGGCAATAGACAGATAATATTTTTGAGATATGGGAAAGCTCCAGTATCTTGCAGGCTGCTCTTTTAGCAGCGATACCTCCAACACAGCTCAGCAGCTGATGATGGTGCTAGGAAAGCCCAGTTATCATGGGTGCCCGATAAAGAGCTTCTGCAAGGTGCATCTATGTCCTGTACCTTGTTTGACATCCATGCTTTACATATAAACTTCCAAAAGGCCTAACATCAAGTTTGATGGGCAGAGATTGGCAAGTATTGAAAGGCAATTGCCACTGAGGAAGTACAACACCAGAATACCTTGCGTTCCAAGACTTGAGCTAGGCCTCCTGTTCCACAGCTGGACAGATCCTAAGTTGACCTTAGTACCTGTCCTAAGGTGATACCTTCTAAGTGATACTTTCTAAGCCCTGAAGCTGCATTCCCTAAATCCGACTTCTGGTTTTGGTTAGTTAAGCAGGGGGTGAGAGTTGCTCAGGAGCACATCAGCCACAACCATGCAACTCTGGAGCTGCCTTTAGAAAGAAAAAGAATGACAGGTTGAGTACTCCTTATCCAGAATTCCGAAATATGCAATATTCTGAAACATGGAACGTTTTAAGTACCAACATGATTTTTAAAAACCCTTTAAAAAGGGTCCCATTCCCAATATCTTTTATTATGTATGTGCAAACATTTAGGGTGTGATCCTAACCTGGAGCTATACCGGCATGGTTAGACCAGCAAAGTTTGGCTGGCACAAAGGCCACCGTAAAGCGTGTTTGGACCACTCTCAGAGTCAGGGAAGATGGTGCACGTCTGTCTGCTGGCCTCTCTGATTCCGAGAATGGTCCAAACATACTTTACAGTGGCCCTTGTGCCGGCCAGACTTTGCTGGCCTAACGTGTGCCAGCCTAACTCCAGGTTACGACTGCGCCCTCAGAAATATAGATAAATCTGAAATTCAAAACACTTCTGGTCCTAAGAACTTCAGGTAACGGGATGCCCAACCTCTATTTCCTGCTATCCCTCCAGGGTTTTTGTTAGTGGTCCCTGGGTTCTTTGGTGTTGGGGTGGCAAGCAACTTTTAATGGAATGTCAGCTATTCATTTATGGTGGAGAAAGCAACAAAGTGCCCTGGGGGACACTTTGGGGGGGGCAGTGGCTAAGCCTTGTGATGGGAGCAATGCCTTTAGTCTAGATAGCCCTTCTCTTTATAGAGCTGCATTTTGGGGTTAAGTTGTTGACCGCACTCAAGAATATTGGAATAGCTTATACAGAGGCGTTTCTACAGGGATGGCAAAGCTCTAAGTTTTGCAAGAAGCCTTACCCTGTCGTGTAAATCCCTCCTCTCCCTTGCTGCTGTAGCCAATAAGCAACGCCAAGATTGGCTAAAACGGTGCAGGAGAGGCGTAATCTCCACTGCAAGGTAAAGCTTCTTGCAAAACTTAGAGCTTTGCCACCCCTGTAGAAACGCCACTGAGCTTATATCTAGATCAGCCATTTTCAACCACGGTGAATGGTCCCCAGGTGTACTGTGGGAATTTGGGGGAGAGTCATTTATTAGTAGGGCCATTGGGGATGTGAGCCCCCATTGGCAGCACAATTGTCAAAAAGGCTGATGGTGTGCCTTGATGCCTTGACCATTTTAGGGTCTTGCCAATGTGCCATGAGATGAAAAAGAGCCTCTATTGTGGATAGCTGGGCAAGGGTTCATGGCTTTCCTCTCTCAAGTTATCCTTTAGGATGGTCTTGTCGAAGGATTTTAGAGCAGTGCCTTGAGTTTTGCCGCCTTGACTGTCATGGCTTTCTTCTTTTGTCCCTGATGAGCACCTTGTTTAAAGGAGCCAGACCCGCTTTCTCAAGGGGAGACATCTGAATCCCTAAAAACAAATGAGCACCCGGCATTGGTACGTTCTTCTTAATGGTTTCGTTTTGGTGCTTATCAAAGGTTTGCCACTTTGCTGTCAGCAGAGGGCTCTGTAGTCCATGGGGAAATTCTTGCAGGAATGGTATGTGCGTCTGCCCGCGCGTGTCATAGAGTGGCCTGATGATGGTGGTGCATTCTGGGAAATTTCTGCCTTCTTTCTCTCAGCATGACTGTCTATTTAGGGCGCTCCTGTGCAAAACTCCCAAGTATGTTGGAAGGAGTCCAGCTGCTCCGGCGTTCCTGCGTGTAGAATTTGCCCTGATGAACACTGCCTGACCTTTTTCCTGTTTCAAGCTGTTAAGAATTATTTTGTAGGTGGGAGAACCCCCAGTTTTTCTGGTTTAATATTTGCTTGCTCCTTTTAGTTAGGACGAGGGGTGCCGGAGAGGGGATTCCATAAGGGTGGGAAGAATTCAAGAGGCTATAATTTAAGCTGCCGATTATTCATCCACGTCACCTAAAAGATGGAAGGCAGCATTTTATACACATCTGACCAAAACCAAAAAAGGGTTGGGCTCACTTATTTCATCATTTTCAGCCCTCTAACCCTGTCCAGATTTTGACATTGAAGGTCGGCAAAAGTTCTGGCATGTTCCTCCTTTCCTTTCATGTGCCCCTTTCAGAGATTAATTCTAACCTGAAACATGAGACATGGAATTTTTCCCCTTAAAAAAAAAAAAAAAAAAAAAGAGGAGGGGGAAAGGAATGAATGCATTACTTGAAATAAGAACTGGAGCCTACTTTACATGCATGCTATTTCTTTTGTCCTGAAAGCCCCTCTGTCTTACACATGAAATGGGGAGCAGGTTGCACTTAATTGGGTGTTGAGAGAAGGCACTCTGCACATGCTTAGAAGGCATTGTTTTCTTCATTCCTGCTTCCCGTGTTCTAGGACTGAGTCCCCTATCATCGAAAGCAAGCGTTCTGGCTTAGCCGTAATTGACTGAAAATAAAGTCCAGCTCTTTTACCTCTGCCTCACATACATTCTGTCTCCAGTAGTTCCTCTGTTTTAGTAGAAAGCTAGAAGTGCATCCAATTTTTTTTTTTAAATAGTGCAAAATGTAATGTTCTGCCCTGTTCCCAGTGAGTACCAGCAATGCCACACTGGGCTTATTCAGAAATGGAGATCCCACTCCTGTGCAGTGGAAAGGCCTAGGACTGGTTGGCACTGATTCTGTGTGTGTCGTGCAGTATGGACCTGTGACACTAGTACGGCTGCTTGTAGCAAAGTGTGGTTTTGTAGTATCACTTTCTGGGTTAGTATTGCTTTCTGGGTTAAGATCTTGCCCAGCAAGCTTTACTGGCAGTCTGATTACTGGGAAACTGTGACCTGCTGAAAATATGGTAGTAAGGGTGACGCCTTGGACATGGTGACCTTTTACAGCCTCTTAAAACAATAACCATCTCTTTTGCTGTGGTCAGTTAAAAGGAGCCTGTTTCAACTCTGAACTGTGGCTGTGACAAACCACCCCTGAAGGGGGAGAACTTGCCGTTTTGTGTGCCGCTGACACTTCTAGACTAGTGATTTTCAACTACTGTGCCGTGGCACGTTGGTATGTCGCGGATGGTCTGTGGGAGTTTTTTTTTGGGGGGGGGGAGATCTTTTCCTAGTAGGACCATTGGGGGATGTGAACCCCTCGCTGGCAAGTGTGCCTTGTCAAAAAACTGACAATGTGCTCTGACAATTTTAGCGCCTTGTCGGTGTGCCGTGAGATGAAAAGCGTTGAAAATCGTTGTTCTCCACCAGTGGTACTTGAGATGGTGGCTGGTGGTACACATGGGACCCCTCAGGCAGTGAGACCAGCGATGTGACATGACAAACAGCGGTTGGAGTCTTGGCACGGCAAGCAGAGCTCCAAAGCATTGTTTTCCACACTCAGAAAAGCCCTCCATCCACACTGAGCCTCTTACTAGTGTTTGGCCTCCTAACCCAATGATGATGCCATCAACACCTACTTCCATTAGGTGGACCATGAGTGGTCCAGAGAGGACGAGAAACACTGTTCTAGACAGTCATGTCCTTTCATCCTGGAATGTGTTTTTCCTCTGTCCTTAGTTGTGACATAAGTGATTTCCACATCTCCACAAGCCTATCATTGGGAGGGGTGGGGGTGTGTGATGGGACCTAGGCAGCTGGATGGTGCATGTTTTCCAGTGTCTGTTGGAACTAAAATCCCAATTGTCAATACAGTGGGCTTGTGACAGAACACAAGACAGAGGATCCTTTCACAAGCAAAGCTACCAATGCTCATTTTCTCTGTAATTTTCTGCTGTAAACTGTGTTATATTCTACATTATATTTCCTTCTGATCCTTCCTCCAAGGAATTCAGGATGGCATGCACAATCTTTCTCCCAGCCCCTTTTTTCTTCTTTCAACAATCTTGTGGTGTGTGCCAGCCAAGAATTGTCCCCAATCTGGCTATGGCTTTAAACATGTTTGGCTTTCCGTGTTTGGTGGGTTTTGTACATAATAGCTTTGATGTGTGTCATGATCTGAATTCAGACCAAAAGGGGGGGGGAGAGGGGTATTTAGCCTTTTCTCCCCACCATGGTACTGATTCAATTTGAGCTGCTATTGCTGAAGGTACAGTCTTGGTCTTAAATCTTCTTGGATGAATTTAATATAGGAAATAGGAGAGGGACATTTATTTGATTGTTTGATTTATAGCCCGTTCTATGGATTCAGAGCAGCTTGCAGCGTGCTTGGTTTTGGTTTTTCTCCCCATCTGTCCTCAAAGGGCTGACCATTTCAAATATGAATAACTGAAATAAAAGTGATCTGAACGCAAGTTCGGATGCAAACACGGAAAATTCAAATACTGTACCAGCAATACCAGCTTTACAGTCAGCTCTCCCAGAATCCTTATGTGAACGCGCATCATCCGAAACAGGATTTATTGGGCTGTCCTCAAACTACAATGGGATTTTATGTTTGCCAGAACTCAGGACAGATTGGATCAGTGAGCATGTTGCAGCTGTTCTGCACTATGCATTTGCATGCGTCATTGATGTACAGAAGGCCCCTTTATTTGTACTTGTTCTGAATGTATTTGTTTTGCATTTTCCTACACTTAATTATTGGTATACTGTGTTTTGTGCAGTGCCGGTGTTTCTATCATGATCACACCTTTGTTGGTTCTTGTTCTGTGGGGGGAAACCTCTTGTATGGTAGTCTTCGGAAGTGTGTTCACCTTTCTCCTTCCTGGTAAATGGTGGAGTGTGCCCAGGTGCTGCCCCAGCACATAGGAAGCATGTTCAGCTGCAGATGCTGAGCATCAGGCCCTGTGCCATATAGGCAGGACAGGGCACCTGAGTTTTCAATTGGAACTGGGCGAGGCTGCTTAAAAAAAAAGTCTTATTAGACAGTTGGGGGAAACAAAGGCTTTTCTCCTCATCACCCACCTCCTTGCTCAGCCCTCTTGTGTCAGCGCTGACAGCTGTGCAGAAGCAAAAGCCTTGCCTTGTTCCTCAGGCTCCACAACTCTGGCTTGTTGAGACATGTCAGGGAGAGAGAATGGGGGTGAATCTGAACAGGGCACACACAGCTGTGGTTTTTGCATAACGCTTGAATCAGACGGAGAAAGGCCAGCGGTACACAGAACGTTTTTTTGTGGTAGTTGTGAAGTGGAGGGCAGGGGGACCCAGGAAGGCCCATGAGATTCATTTGGGGTTTGTGACAGCAGGGTAGCTTTTGTGAAGAAAGCCACATTGACTGTTTTCTGCTTGGTTTTGTGAAGATAACTTGCATGTTAACATTGTGACACACAGAGATGCTTGTCATTGCTAAAGCCTCTCTGAGGTGGACTGTACAGTTCCAAACAGCAAGTGAGGATTAACATGACTGAATGCTCTTCTGTTCATATGCTCTCCTCGCACATAGAAAATGAGCACGGCAGGGAGCAGCCTGGTCTTCCCCTTGCTGTGCTAGTTTTCTCAGTACAGGGAATTTTGTTTGTGTGAACATTCAGTCATGTGCCCATGCCATAGGCAATCTGAAGGGGCGCAGCACAGGGCAGAGGTTTGTGACCTACCTAAGGGGCAAACTGGATGTGACAAACAATTGTGTGTAACCATTCCCTGATATATTTTTTCAAGAACTTAAAGGAACTACTAGAGGCTGTGATCAAGAGAAAGGGGCTGCTTAATCCTGTTCCCTCCAGATTTTTTTCTGCCCCCAAACACCTTCCCAATAATTTTGTTAACTTGTGAGGGAAAGATAAGTAAGGTAAAGATAAGGTGCCTTCTTCACCCCTGTGCAGTGTCTTTTCTAGAGGCTGTGGCTGGTGATGTTCTGCATTGTTTTAGATTGTGAGCCCTTTTGGGACAGAGCCATTTAAATTTATTATTGTTTGTCTGTAAACTGCTTTGTGAACTTTGTGTTGAAAAGTGTTATATAAATACTGTTGATTGATTGTTGATTGATAAGTAACATTTCCCTTGCAGGTGTAATATAAAAGCACCTGGGGATTTTAAGTAGAAAAATGCTGAGAAGAGATAGGGTTAAGCATCTCTTTTTGACAAATACTCAACAGGTTTCCCCAGAAATAGGCAGGGAAAGCTTTAGATCACTGAGCTACTTCATCTTTCTCCTGTATCTGTGGTTATCTTAAGGGAAGGCTGTGTTCCCTTAACAGCTAATTTTTTTTGTGCTTCTCTCCTTCTAAGCCCTTAGGGAAATTAATTCCACAGACATTCTCTTGTAAAGAAGATGTGAGGTTGGCATAGATAAACAACAGAAGGGGAAATGTTACTAGTCTACAAATGGAACAGAATGAGATACAACAGTGATTCTCAAACCATTTAGCATCAGGAACCACTTTTTAGAATGACAATCTGTCCGGAACCCACCAAAAGTGACATCATGGCCAGAAGTGCCGTTACTGTGATTACAGAACCTGCTGATTTCCTGATAACGCAGCAATAAGTTGGGTTATTTCTCAACAATTTTCTAATCACAAAGTGAATCAGAAAGAAAAACGCTTATTTACAACCTTGACACAAGCAAAACAACCACACAGCCTTCCCCCTTTCCAAGCATCCCATCTTCCCATATTCTCAATATGGCTGCTCTAGGTGCTTTGCGGCCCACCTGAAATTGGCTCACAACTCACTGGTGGGCCCTGACCCACAGTGTGGGAACCACTGAGATAGAAGAAAGCTGAGGTGGTAGAATGGATTGCAGTCACTTCAAACTGCAGGTAGGGGATACTATTTTTGAATGTTTCCCTATGTTAAAAAAAGCAACTTCTTGCAAGCAAAAAACGAGCACAGCAAGAGAGAAAGAAATCAATCTGGACAGAAACTCTCTCCTTGATTTGCTAGCTTTCTACTTACAGGGGTTTTGCTCACAAAACTTTCAGAAATGGTTTTCAGGCCTGCCATCTGAAGTGATGCAGTCCATTCTGTCACTTTTTTTGCACTTCATGTGTAGGCACAGCATGACTTACATGAAACTACAAATATTCATCACATTAAAAAGGGATATGTAGTCAGGACCCAATTCATTTGAACTGTTTTGAACACTTTGAACTGTATTACATGCAACATATGCAGCAATTTATTCCAAATGCCACCTTTGCCCAGTGCTTAATTTCTGCAGTGAGATTTGCTGGGGTTCAAGCATGTCCTCTAACCTTAAATATTTGGGGAATGGATGGTTGTTAGTTGTGAGAGTATGACACGTTGAACATGCTCAAAGGAACCTTCTTCCTTCAATTGTTTCAGGGCTGGGGCAGTCATGAGTGATAGTTACAAGCAATTTAATAAGTGTCAATCCTTACATTGTTCTCTCCTTTGCATTAATAAAAATTAATATAGCATTCATTAATCCCCTGAAAATTGTTAGCAGGTTTTCTTTTCTTTTCGACTGGGAAATCCTAACCTACAGTTAGACTGAAACAGTTAGGCCAGCAAAGTTTGGCTGTTACAAGGGGCACCATAAAGTATGTTTGGACCACTCTCGGAGTCAGAGAGGCCAGCACACAGACGTGTGCTTTATGGTGGCCCTTCTGCTGGCCAAATTTTGCTGGCCTAACTCCAGGTTAGGATTGTGCCTTCAATCATGTGAATAATCCCGTAATGTGTGAATTGTACAGAAATGGTTCTCTAAATTCTCTATATTCTCTGCAGAAGCTTTTGAGCTATTTTTGTGTCTACAAAGATGGCATCAGAATACAGATTCTGTTGAGTTTTTCAGAGTTTCCAGTTCTAATAGACAGAAGATTACTGTATTGCTGGAGGTAGATTTCTTTGGGCTTCAAGATATAGAAAGCATGTGGCCAGTGAGTTCTGGCAAAACATTGTAGGGGAAATTGCAGCAGAGGAAAATTCTGGGACGCAACTCTGTTGAACTTGAGCCTTCTTGTACTGTGCGTAGTCTAAACAAAGGGGTACAAACAGACAAGAGATAAGGTAGCTCTTTCTAAATAACCTCATGAAAGGATGACCTAAAATGAAATTATCCATTCTTATTCACATGGGTGTCACCATAATTCCTGCTATTGGGATAGTTGTTGACAGGAGGTGTGAAGTGCTATAAATTCTCTCAGGTGCCTCTAAAACTTTGTCTGGAGTAGAATCTGAAGTAAAGAAAATTTGATACAGCTGAGGAATTTTGAGGGAAGCCACAATAGTTTCAAAAAGATTAGAGGCATTCTCTCTCTCTCTCTCTCCCACACACACACACCTATAGGAGATCAGGGGACAAGTAGCTACAATGAAGCTCCTTCACTTTAATTCTTCTTTAATAATTCCCAGGGCATGATCTGGGAAAACATAAGGCAGCCACAAGGCTCCCTTGATTTGAGTTGGAGGGATCTGACCTTCTCCCCCTCCTCATGGCCTTGATCCAAATTGCCTCCCTTGAGCTGCCGTTAGCTTCAAAAGTGAAAATTTATGGGACTAGCCCCACACCATGCCTCAGATCCAAATCCCCCCTCTCTCAGCAGCGTTAAGCACGATAAACATTGAGCACTCAGAACACAGATTTCCCACATCATATCTAGTTCAGAATCTGTCCAACGCAGGATGCATTTTAAACCAGTGCTTGATAATGTACATTGTGAATGCATCATATGTAGGAATCTCAACGAATTGTCCTGATGGCGGACCCAAGTTTACCTTCCGTTCATGTGTACGGCTCTCATTATGACAGTACAGAGGCGAAAGCATGGCCAAGCTCGGTCCTTCGGTGGCATGAACAGTGTAATCCAGGCACTCGTAGCTTGGAGTTGGGTGGGAGACTATGTTCCATACCTGGCAAGTATTGTCAGGAAGGCTCTTTTGGCGTCTTAAATCGAGTGGGTGCATGGAGGAGAAGACTTGGGGTCAGAAGACAAAAGCCCTGAGGTGGGGACGGAGAGAAAGCCATGGGATGTGTAGTGCGTGCTAGACGCCTCAGCGCTTCAAGGACAGGGGTTGCTATCCCAAAAATTCTTGGTATTTCTCCTTATGCATTCATATATTCTTTTTTCACATTCTTCTCCCCGGGCCCTAGAATGGCCGGAATGCTTCTTTGTACCTCCCTCCAGCACCCTGTGGTTGGAGGAAGCAGGGCAGCTGTGTGAAGAGCAGAATGAAGCATTTGACAACATTTGCGTTCCAACATAAATATTCAGCCAGCTTGGGTGACTTTAGGTTGTGTACTTTCCCTTGTGAACTAAGAGTGTCAAGTACATATTTTACACTTTATTTCATTCACTAAACCCCATTTTCATTGACTACCACACAACTTTAAAAAAAAAAAAAAGCAGACAAGCAATACAAATAACTTAAAATGCCCAGCAAAACAGATTCTGTGGCGGGGCTGTTTCTCCCACAAAATCTGAAGCATACCACATGGAAGTTTCATTTGTTTCATTATTGTTACTGTCTTCATTTTTTTAAGGGTTAATTAACTCTGGGGATTTGGTAGTAATTTTTTATTGACGACACAGGGCACTAGCCAGTCGGTACTGTGCTTTTATTTCAAAGTTGTAGAATTATTATAATTTCCCCCCCCCCAGAAATGTTTTGTAAGAGGAAAAGTATGTTTCGGCTGAATAAAGGCAGAACACATCTAATGTAGCCTCACTGCTAAAAAAAAAAAGCATTGTGTCTCTTTTCACCCTCAGTATCTCGCAGCATAAACAGTATCTATTCTGTTTATGCTCAGAGGGTGTAGTGATTCTCTTCCTGATGGCCAAGTTCAGATGTTCCATGACAGAGTCCTTGAATATGAAAACAGACTCTGAAGCTAACCTTGAGTTAGCCCTGGATCAATTTAAGCCCTGCTGGTGAATAAAACTTTCTCCCTTCTCTGCCGTTCCAGCTAGTAAGCCTCTCCTTTTCAAGTTGGAGGGAGAGCTGCACAAGCTGGGTTTGTGTTGGTCACAGGACCGCACCCCATTCATTTGCCTCCTTTTCCTCCCCATTTCCACCCCGCCAAAGCACACAGCCATCAAGTTCCAGCTCATTAACCAAGGCAGCTTTCATAGAATTGCACCCGCTTGTAGAACTGCAATGTCTTTATTAGCCTTCTATTAGCATTCCCCAAGGGTGCCAAATCTGCAGGAGATGGCAGTGGGTGTGGTGAATGGGTTAATTTATTCCTTTTCCCCTCCTCCAGCAGTGAGGATATTCCTGATAATCACTGATAAATAATTTGTCGGCGTCAGACATAGGACGAAACTGGGAGACACCCTCGTGTCTGGAGTCCTGCCTTTGTATGCCCAAAGCCTCATTACATCAAAAAGTGAAACAGTCCCTATTGCTTCCCCCACCCCAACCCCCTGCTTGAGTGTTTTTTTTTCTTTTTCTGCACCTGTCTAGCTTTGGTATTGCCATATGTGCCTTGGGAGGGGCACAAAGGGACACAGGAAATCCCTTTTTCTGCTTATCCTCTTAAAACTGGACTGGGGAATCGAACTGTTTCTCTCTCTCTCTCTCTCTCTCTCTCTCTCTCTCTCTTTCCCATTTTGATTTTTTTTATCTTGCCATCATAACTTGTTTGAACGATGACCTGTGTCATCCCAAAGCTAACTCTTGGATTTTAAAGGTCTGCTTCATTTCATTACATTCCCCCCCCCCCAAGAAATGTACATCATAAATACTGCTGTAAACTTGAGCTTCAAGGGAGGTAGCTGCAGCTTAAGAACACAGCAGTGTAAAAAGTTGGCTAATCAGCTGGAAATTATTGTCCGCTTAAAATATCCCATGAAAATTCTGAAGCCGACAGCACTGAGTGTTAGAATCCCTGGCTGTCTCCTAGCTTAATGGCAGCCAAAATAGAAAGTCCTGTGATGAGACTTCTGAAGGGGCTGGGGCTGTGGAAAATCCCTGCAAAGAGAGAGTCCCATGCTTGCATCGGGGGCGCTGGTCATAGCATCACTTGCATCTTTGTGGTTTGCTGCAAAAACACAACACTTTTCAGTACAGGTGATCCATAAGGTGGGGAGTAAGACACAATTGCCTCTGTTGTGTATGTGCAAGTGAGCCTTGCTTTGTGCAATTCACCCACTGCTCTTTCAGTCTGAATGGATCATGCCAGACGGGCTATTTATGTAGTTAGTTTTACTTACGTGTGCCCTTACAACATGTAATATTGTTCATGTGGGGAAAGGTGTAGAAGGCTAAGGCTTGCATCCTTGCCTGCCAGCAATGCAACCTACAGATCTAGGCTATGTGAGGACGGACAGTGCACTGTCTCCCCTGGGAAGCTGAGCGCAGGAGCAGTTTGTGGTGGAACAGATTAAGGCCACAATCCTAACTTGGAGTTAGGCCGGCACAGTTTGGGCAGCACACCATTTGTTGTTGTTCAGTCGCTAAGTCGTGTCCGACTCTTCGCGA
>JAJKFI010000075.1:3217433-3235775 GCA_029204185.1 Lerista edwardsae
TCTCTCTCTCTCTCTCTCTCTCTCTCTCTCTCTCTCTCTCTCTCTCTCTCATATGTGTGAGTGTGTGTGTAACCCTAACTCTTGATGCAGTTCCAAGCTGGATCTCTCCCATTCACCCCTGCCCTGTGCATGCCATTTGCCCAGGGAGAAAAGCTTCTATCAACGCTAGGGCAGCCATTGGTCCTTTGCTTTAGTGAGCCTGCAGGAGGGGAGTTTCATCTTACAGAGTAGCTTCTGACACCTTGAGTGCCTTTTTCTATCTAAATATGGCAATACATTTATTGCAAGAATATATATCCCACCTTTCCCATGCTGAAGCAAATGCTCAAGGTGGCTTGTCTAAACCACTGTTTTTCAATGCCTTTTTTTTTTTTTTTTTGCAAATATACATTATTCTGTGATTCACCGAATCCTCTGTCTCAGATGCGGCCTTCACAGTGTGGTTCTCTCCTCTTGCTGTGTGCCATCGAGCTTCAGCAGGCAATCATAAGCTGGACAGAACCTCAAGGGTTGTACTCTGTTCTTTTGCCGGCTGACCTTCTCACACATTTCCACACTACACTGGCTAATCAGCTCCACAATGACCCCATTCTGCCACAACAGGTACTGCAGCTTGTCACAGCCTGGCGTTCTGTCTCCCATCCAAAAATAGACCAGAGATTCTCCTGCCTAGCTTCAGGCAGTACCAGCAGTTCAACCATCACTTCACATCTCCTGTCTAAATAAAAGAATCAAGTTTGAACTCCCTTTCCATAGTATAAAGTTCCAACCAACTTGGGAGGAAAAAAACAGCTGCAGTGGGACATTGCATAGAGGAAGAGAGCATGGTATTGGATCACTTCTTCCAAAAACATTGAGGACTGGATGCTTGTTTCTTAAAACAAAAATGAAACAAAAACAAAAATGGATGGGAGACGGAACACCAGGCTGTGACAAGCTGCAGTGTCTGTGATGGTACCTGCAGTTCTGTGGTGGCAGAACGAGGTCGCTGTGGAGTTGATTAGCCAGTGTGGGAATGTTGTGAGAAGGCCAGCCAGCAAAAGAATGGAGTCCAATCTTGAGGATCTGTCCAGGCTGGACTTACGATCACCTGCTGAAGCTTGCTGTCACACAGCCAGAGGAGAGAACCACACTGTGAAGGCTACATCTGGGACTGAGGATTCGGTGAATCACAGAATGATCAGAGTTTATGTTCTTTTTTTAGTCTCCTCATTTGGCTCATTTGATAAAACACTGCAAATTGCTAGGTGCTATACAAAATCCAAAAAAGAACACTCTAAAGATTGTCCAGGATCATGCTGTAAATAGGAATTTGAATCTAGTACTCAATCCAAGAAAATGGCAGCCAGCCCATAAATGTGTGGTGGGTAGATACTTACTTGTGTGATCTCCAAGATTAGGTCTGGTCTGGGAGTGGGAAATGGCACGTGGAAGATCGATGTAATTCTGTGGTTAATGTCAATTGTAGGATAAATGTATCTTTTTGATTGCGCATTACACCAACTGTGCAAGGCCCTTTGGCTTGTCTACAGCAACAAACAAAACACCCCTCTGATGTATTCAACGCAGTAATCTAAACCAGGGTCTCCAAACCCGGCCAGGGGGCCAGATGCAGCCCTCGGAGAGCCTCTGTTCGGCCCACAGCAAGCCTCTGATCTCCTATGAGCCTCTGGCTCTCCTGACCTTGCTGGCATGGGCTCTGGTCTTGCCAAGCTGAGCTCTGGTTTGTGCAGAGGTTGTTCTGACGACCAGGAGGCCAAGCGCAGCCTCCCTGGCTCCCAGAATGCCTCTGGAAGGCCGAAATTAGTCACATTCTGGTTTTCCCAGAGACCTGGAAGTTACGGTTTTAGGTACTCTGAAGACCTTAAATGGCTTCCTTAGGGTTGGGGAGACCTCCTAAGCCCTCAGAACATGCTCTGGGTGTTTCCTGAACTCTGCTGATTCTGAGCTATTTACTCCAGCACTTTTAAGTAAGCTGCTTGTGGGGTGGGGGAATGGGAGTCCATTAAAGTGTGTGCTGTATTTCTTTGGTATGTGTTGGTACTTGGTGGAATCCTAGAACTTTAAGCCAACCTAAGTTCTGTCTCTAATACCTTTATTCACATTTTATATTTTTAAAATTTTTTCCAGCCCTCAACACTGTACCAGATATTTGATGCGGCCCTCTGGCTAAAAAGTTTGGAGACCCACCCCCCCCCCCCGATCTAGACAAAATCAAGCAGGTGTTCTTGCTCAGGTGTTCTCTAGGAGAGCACACACACATCTTGTTCACACATGGCTCATGCACCAGGAATACCTTCCCCTGTTTTCCCCTACAAGGAGGACCATTTTGCATGGCATCATAAGAGGATATCCTGGAATTATCCTTGGCACCACTTTATAGTTGGTGGACAGATACCCTCTTTCACATGAACAGGTGTTTCAGGAATAGAAAACATTACTATACGTTTGAATAAGGAACATGTCTTCCTCCTCTTTCCTCACCTTGACTTCTTTCTTGATCAGAAACACAGCTGTGCCCACATGTTTTTCCTAAAAAAGCATAGATCAACATCAAGGGAGTCCAGCCCATGGCACACGTGCCATTAGTGGCACACAGACATTTTGAGTGGCACGTGCAAAGTCCTTGTATGTTTTTGAAAAATAATAATAAAGAAAGCACCATAACAGTTTATGGTTTGCTTGATTTCCTTGCTGCTCCTTACACACCAAGTTTCTAATTCTGCAGTGGGCACATTCAAGGCAGCCACACCTGCTGTGCTTGATTTGCCCTGGTTGGAAGATGGAGAGAATTCTGGGAAAAGAACGATGTTTAGGAGAGAAAGTCAAAGTACCTCCTGGTACTTTGAGATACACTGCCCTTGAACTTGGAGGCTCTATTTAGTTGTTGCGGTAATTGTGGAAAAGCAAAGTTCAAGCAGGTTCTAGATTTAATTCTCTACATGAATAGTGACACATTCTGTGCTACAAGTTGGCCACCCCTGCCTTAGGGGTGAGCAGCCTGGCTGGAAAATTCTGTGTGGGTGTTTATCCAGGCATGCATAGGTGGCTAATAGAAACTAGTGACTTCTGTAGATATATTTGAACTGAGATGCATGGTATGGGAAGCCATTGTTAAAAATTGCCTGTTTTGTATATTGCTTTTTAGTGTGTGTTTATATCCCACATGCAACGTGTGTAATATTAGATATAATTAAACCTGTGCCTATTGCTGTGCCTATTGCTGAGGAACGTCGGATTGGCTGAGAGTGTCCTCGTAACAGATCAGAAAATGGGTGTCATTAACACTTCATAACATGGTCCCAGTGCGTGGTACTGAGGGCACACGAAACAAGCGGATCTAGGTCAGGTCAATGCCTAGATGGATGGCCACCTAAGATCCCCATCTGCACTATCTTGTGTCGATGATGCAAGAAAGGCTAGTGTAAAAGAAATATATGGAGGGATTCCTTGGGGACACTCGGCTGCATGTGTCTGCATCAAACATGCATCTTAAAAATCATCCTCTATTACCTTTGACTTTCCATTGTCAAATTTTAGATTGTACGTTCCTTGGGGCGGGAACCTTTATTTTTTGCTTACTGTGCTCTGGAAGCTCCGTGTGCGTTGAAGCTGCCATAGAAGTGGTAGAAGTATTTAGCATGTATGATACATGATACAAATTGTACTGGATGCAATTAGAAAAAACCTGATTACAAAATGTCACTTAGTTTTTGGGTTGGGTGAGGAAGGGGGGGGGCAGATCTGAGCCCAGAGGTCCTCTTCATTTTGCAACCCCGTCTGTACTTCCTCTGCAAATCTTTTGTTTCCTGTTGTCCGGCGCTTCTGTCATTCAGCGTGAATGAATGAACAAGAGGCTGCTCGTGCAAAAAAGTTTTAATCTGCGTGCTTGGCTCGCAGTGCATCCGCCACCCCTTTCCGAGGGCCACCGGGTTGGCTGACAATAGGAAACAAACTGCAGAGCAGACAAAAAGCACATGGAGAATGACCTCGGGGCCAGGAACAGAAAGGGACTTCGGGAGGCAGGCGGGGGCAGGGAAGTTCAGATTATTGTCAGCGTTCCCTGAACTCAGGGATCTACCGGTCCGCGAGCAAGAGGGTGAGTCAGTGCAGACTGTGTCCTCAGAAAGCTGACTCAGGGCAGCTCATTTGCAAATGGGGTGTCATTTGGGAATGGGGTGAGGGTGCCTTGAAGCGCACGCTTGGATCCCTTTCTCTGTCAGGCGGTTGAGCTGAATGACCTGGTCCGGAGCTTGTGCTCTCGAGGGATGCCTTCTCGAATCAGCAATATCCATCATTTACTTTGCATCATTCTTCATTTTGCAAAGTCCTCTTAGGGTCTTTGCTTTGTTCAGTTTTGTGACAATCTTTTGAGAGGCACCCCCATCTTTGCTACCTCCCCCCCCCCCACAGCCTGCCACTGCTTTTTATCTCCCCTTACACGTCTGTCCCCTTTGTCTATTTGGCACAAACCCAGGACATGAAAAATACATCGAATTCCCAAGTGCAGCAGCCTTTCCAGCTCCTGGTGATTTAGGCATATCATATCTATGCCCTGCATGGAGATGGCAAAACATCTCAAATTCTTAGGTTCCAGTCTCAACCTTTGCCTGGGCTTCTGCATCGATTCTTGGTTCTCTTTGTCTTCTTGGTCCATTCTCCCCCCCCTTCCCATGCTGCTCCCTGTGGCAAAAGCATCTTTCCCATTTCCATTTCTTGGGCCTTTCGCCTCTCCTTCAAGTCCCTCCTCGAGACCACTTCATTAAGCCTTCCTTGAATGGCCCTGATCCCACCCTGCTTGCATTTTTGCAGCTCCGTGGCTTTTTTCCTGCCCTCTGGAGCCGTCACTTGTTACCATCAATCCCTGGCCTCCCGTTTTCATGTATCAGCACTGGGCGACAGTCTGCTGAGCACACAAGAGCTGACATATAAGTGCTGGCAGCATTTGATTTGGAATGGGATGGTGAGCTGGAGCAAATATCCAGGCGGGTCAGTCTGAGGGTACGGTTCAGGATTGAAGCCAAGGGAGCCATCCAGAAAGGAGCTCTGGCACCAAGATGCAGATGGGACAGGCAGGGGGGTGCTAACAGACGAAGAGAAGAAGAAGTTAGGGAGTCTGAGAAGAAGAAACAGGCAGAGACCCCTTGGAACAAGGCCACAAAGCCATACAAGAAAGTTCAGGCAGTTGCCCTGACAAAAATCCAGGTTCCGCTATGACAGGGATTCCCACACTTGGCAGTGCTGCAACCCACCTCATCCTTGTGGTGGATTGTGATGCGCCCTGTGGTGCTGGAGGCCTCTCCTGGCCCACTGACGTGCTCAACTAGCCTCGGCAGGACTTGGGATGACCCTCAGAAACCTCTGCAAGCCATGTCCTATTTTCGGAAGCCAACAGAAAATGGCTTCCAAAAACTGGAAGTGCCTTGTGGAGGCATCTGAGGCCTGCAGAAGCCTATAGAGTGGGTCGCTGGGCTGGGAGAGGCCTTGGTATGTCATGGGGCTCCTGGAATGGCTTCTATTTGGAGCAAAACCAGAGCAAAAGCTGGTGGAAGGGCCTAGATGGTGATCCAGTGTGCTTGGGCTTGCAACCCACCAGAGGGGCATGACTAACATTTTGGGAAGTGCTGAACTGTGGCATTTAACCCCTGCTAACTGGACAAGAGGCACTTTTTCCAGTGGTGTTCCTCTTATATTTAGCAGGGGGAGAGTAACTGTCCCTCTTCACCCCTGCGCAGTCTTTCTAGTGGCTGTTGCTGGCG
Source organism: Lerista edwardsae (assembly GCA_029204185.1). Taxonomy (NCBI): domain Eukaryota; kingdom Metazoa; phylum Chordata; class Lepidosauria; order Squamata; family Scincidae; genus Lerista; species Lerista edwardsae. Next base: position 3,223,193 of record JAJKFI010000075.1, read on the forward strand.
GTCTGCCTTTTTTTAGATTGTGAGCCCTTTTGGGACAGGGAGCCATTTAACTTTATTATTACTATTTGCCTGTAAACCGCTTTGTGAACTTCGTGTTGAAAAGCGGTATATAAGTACCTGTTGATTGATTGATTGATTGATTGATTTGCAGCATATCATAAGGAGTCAATAATAAGGTGGCAATAAAGATGTGATACAGGGGCCCAAGAGAGCAGTGTTGTCCTGTCTTCCTTAGCTTTGAGACTTGAGTTGTTTGTCATAAGGGAGATTCCCTTGGCCCCAGTTGGACGGTGGCAGGCGTTTTATTTTAAAATGAGAGGCCGACACCCTGATCCAGATTGTACAGTCTTAAAAGGAAGTTCCGTTGAACTAAGCTGAACTTCCTTCTGAGTAAATGGGTCAAGCCTAGGAGTAACCTTAGGAGAGCTGGTGTGGTGCAGTGGTTTAATAGGTTGAGCTGCGACTCAGGACTTTCCCAGTTTGAAGTGTCCACCCTGCCATGAACTCACTGGGTGGCCTTAGGCAAGGCAGCCTCCTCTCCCCAACTGCTCTGTGAAGATGCTAATAATACTTACTCACCTTAGGCAGTTGCTCTCAAACTGGGGTGTTGCGGCGCCACAGCCAGGGAAGCCCCGCCTCTGCCCCTTTAAGGGGTGGGGCAATAGTGAAGGCATTGCCTTCACTATTGTGAATCAGTGGCATTGCTGCCAGTGCGAAAAGGTCTTTTTTTTTTTTTTAAACTGTGGCAGAGCTGGGCATTTGGTGGGTCTTGGGAGCCTGCCAACCCCTTTGCAGGACTCCCCATGCCTCCGAACTTCTGTAAACAGTGAAAAACGGCCACTTCCGGTTTTTGGCACTGCATAGGTAAAAAAAGCCCTTTTATCCCCGACAGCAGTGCAATTGTGGCGATGGCGTTGCTGCCTTTGTCCCTCCTCTGCAAACACAGTGCTTTCCAGATTCCCAGACTGTTTGGGAACTGCTGCCCCTACAGGGTTGTACTGAGGATTATGTAAAGATAATACCTGTGAGACACTTCACACATTCAAAAAACGCTATATAAATGCTAAATGTGATTACTAAATGTCCAGGGTCCCTTGTATGTCCCTCCCACAGAGTTTCTCCCTCCCTCCCTCCCTCCCTCCCTATGTCTCTTGCAAATATGGATGCTCCTTAATTATGTTTTTTGTATTGTTCTGACCAAGTTCCTTTTTTTCCCCTCTCACTTGCACCTGAGCTCCAGGCCATTGGGGAACTGCTGGAGCTGATGTCAGAGCTGATTTTTTCCAATACAAAGATGTGTCAAGAAGGGTTTAGGCAGGGCTCTTCTTCCACCCAGTTGGAAGGTTGGATTGGAAGCAAATCAAGCCTCGGATATCAGTGAAACCACAAAGAAAAGTGGGAATTTTCCCAGGCTTATTAGGTGCCAGGATTTTTTGGGCTCCTCTTTTTCTGGACTTGAAGGACTCCAGTACTTGCCTAGAAAGATCTCAAGGAACCTGGGTCTATTCTAGTAGATTGCGTGTGCGTGAAAATGTCACTTGTGTGAAAATTTCACTTTTGTTTCCCATAAAAGGTGCACTGTGATTCCTGTTGTGCCAAAGCTTTTGCTGAGGAATACTGTTGTTGTTTTTTGCTGAGCATGATTTCTTCATCTTTTAAACATGAAGCTTGACTAAGACATTTTACTGTCCCAAGTAGGTGCATTGTGGCATGTGAAGTTTGCACTAGGGGTGCAATCTTAACCAACTTCCCAGCTCCGGGGACAAGGCAGTGCAGCTCTGCGGTAGGGGAACAAGCATTCCCTTACCTTGAGGAGGCCTCTGTGACTGCCCCCCCCCCCGCTACAGGATGCAGCAAATGCCCCATTGGCACAGCTATGTCAGTGCTGGAAAACTGGTTAGGATTGCGCCCGAATTGTTGCAGTGCTGTGGGTGATAATCAGGATTCAGCTTTTGGGTGTGCAGCCACCAATTAAGCCTCACCAGAGGCAAAACCAGTGTCCCAGCATGCTCAGCGCCGTTTCTACGTAGGGGAAAAATGGTTTTCGTGTGGAAGACCGTTCATGAGCGTCGCCCCCCTGAAATGACATGGCCCAGACACAACCTGGCTTATCATACTGAAGAATGATTATTGCCCCAAGAAAACACTCAGAATCTGTGTTGTGCCCAAATGACCCTTACATATATTTGTGTTTCAGTGCCACCCCACCCACACAGTCATCCGAAGTGGATCGCATCAGTGCCAAATTGCTAGGAGTTTGAGGGAGCAGCAGATTTGGGGGTCTGAGTCTGCCACTGATAGTACCCTGAGTCTGCCACTGATCCAAGTACACACTTGAGCATGAACCAGTTCATTTCTCTCTTCACTGTGCTCCTGCAGTGAAACCTGGAAGTCCAGAAGAGTTTGCCTGTAAATGAAACCGGAAGTTCCACATTTCCAGGTTTCATGGCATGCAACGAGCATGGTAAGGGGTTTGGGCTTTTGTCTCTTTTTAGCATTGAAGTGGTGGGCCAGAGATGGCATCAGGCAGCAGTTCTGACCCTGCTGTGTCTTCAGTGTGTGAACAATGAACACTGCGCATGGTCTTGGTGCAAGTCACTCTTTCTAAGCCTCCTTTCCCCCACCTGTAAAATGGGAACAATGACGTCTTGCAGGGCCAGTTTCAGTATCCCTTGCGGGAAAGATTTTAAAGCACCTTGGACGCTTTAGAAATTAATGATAGTGAAGTGGATAAATTATGATAAGATAATAAGGTTCTCTTTGCTGCCTATGGGTGTAACAATGCATGAGGCAGAGGCGTATTGGGACTTCCGGAAGCCATTTCTGGCTTTGTCTGTGTGACTCACTCTTTGACGCCGGGAAAGTGTACACACCTGCACACCCTGCCTCAGTTTCCCCATCAGGCGGTTCCATTTGGCAATGTTGCAGGAGTGCCAGGTAGCTTATTTCATCAGGGTCAGAGTCAAATTGGCATTGAGTGTGGGCACTTTTGGGCAGAGATCTGGTGCCACCCCTTCAAGATCATTCTGTAGGCCCACTGTGTGGAAAAGATTGAAAGGTCCATTTTCTCACGACTAGTTAACCATCAAGTGATCTGCAAGCAAACACTGATAGATTTCGTACACAGCAAGCACCTAGGAAAAGAAGCACATACATTCATTCAGAGTCACATAGTCGCTTATGATAACAAACACACCAATTTTCCAATTTGCACAAGGACAAGAAAGCCACAGGTCAATGTTACAATTTGCATATGAACCAAAAAGTGACAACTTGCACTGTGTGTTTTTCCCCTGTCTGAAAGTGCTTGTTGTACAGCAAATTTGCAGTGTTTGAGACAACCTGGAGACAAGTGGCGCCTGTATGGAATGATTATTTTAAAGAGACCTGTTTCTCTTATAAGAAAGCCTACGGCTTCCCCTCCCTCCATCCCTCCCTGCCTCCCAGAACTAGTGGCCAGTTTGAAACGTAGTTCAGTCAGCTCCATACATAGGAGAGAGGTGATGTGCGTTAAAAAGAAAATGGCAAGAGATGGCATTTTCTCCCCGTAGTCTGAAGTGATACGGTCCATCTGACTCCTCCAGGATTCTACCACCTCATTCTGGTAAATGTACAGACCAGGCCAATGCTTCCTGTTGTGTCAGAACTGTGAAATAGAGGCGAGCTCCCAGACAATTGAGGGAAGAGTGAAGTGGTAAGTGGGCTGTGAAGCTCAGGAAAGGTAGAGTGAAGAGGGGGTAGGGGCATATCTAAAATGCTGGAGAAAAGCAGACAGGAGGGCACGTAGATAAGTCATTTCTAGGCCTTTGTTAGCATTTGTGTAGCTAGTAAAGCTGGAGATGAAGCAGCCTCACTTCAGATGTTCCATCAAAGCATTTTCTACCTTCCACACTACAGTGTGTGTTGTGGCTGAGCTAATGCTCAAACCTTAGGCATAGAATGGTGCCCTGAATGTATTTATTTTATTTACTATTTTAAAATTCAGCAGATTTAAGTGACAAATGGAGTGTTAAAACGGGTGAGCCAAAGTTGTTGCTTTGCTTGGCCAGTAATGAAAAAGGAGGTGGAGGCTTTTAAGTGGTCTCCATCCCGTAGAGATAAATCAGGAAATGTGTGTGATGGCAGCAATATCCTTCTCAAGGACCAGAAGAAACTGACTAGACCCCATTTTTAAATAGCCTTGTTATGCCAGGGCTGGGGTTACAACATATGACAGAGAGCACAATCCTAACCTGCAGTTGGCCAGCAAAATTTGGCCGGCACAAGGTCCACTGTAAAGCACGTTTGGACCACTCTGAGTCAGGGAGGGTGGCACATGTCTATGTGCTGGCCTCTCTGACTCAGACATACCTTATGTTGTCCCTTGTGCCAGCCAAACTTTGCTGGCCTAACTATGCCAGCTGGTTAGGATTGCGCTCTGAATCACTACCTTTTATTTGTTAACCTGAGGCCAGGACATGAATTTGCAAGTTTTTGAGTTTAACAAAATTACATTTTTCTTCTTGATGAAGAGTTCTGTGAACGTCAAAAACTTTTACCATCCCTACACCAACCTAAATAAATTCGGTACCAGAAATCATTTTGCCTACTTCATATAATGTGACGCCTTTCAAATTAATGTATGTGTTTTTTAGATCACAGTTTACTTCCCCAGATGCATAAAAGATAAATAGAATATCAAAAACATTTAATATGTTACTAAAATATCTGCAGTATCCCTAGCCTACAAATCGTTCAAAAGGAATGAGGACCCTAACAAGGAGGTGAGCCTTGATGTTATACTAGAAACAGCACTGAACTGTGGATATACAAAGTTTTAGGCAAGTGCCTTTTTAAGATTGATGGTAGTCACCCTGAATAAAACCCAGAGGAGCGCCACAAAGAAGAGGCATAGTACATAAGATGGATGAGGAAAGAGTGAAAGAACAATTGAGTATATGTTGTGCCAGGAGAATGGGAAATTGTAGGTAGGACTTAAGAGCAGCTTTCAAATATTTAAAAGCTATAAAGAAGATGAGACAATTCTCTCTTACTCCTGTGGGAAATCTACAAATCCAGGATGGGAAATCTAGGCTAAACAGAACATAGTTCCATTATACTAAATCAGGGGTCAGGGAACTTTTTTACCTTTTACCCCAAAATATATTTAGATATGCCAACGTTACCCCCCCCCCAAGAACAAAAGAAAAAAAATTACATATTCGACCCCATTGCTTTTTATTTGATTAATTAATGAGCTTAATTAATGCTATGTAAATATGAAGTTGTAAAGGGCGGAGCAAAACAAACAAACAAATAAAACAAAATGGAGCCAGCCAGCCAGCCAGCGACGGAACCGGAATGGGGGTAATGGATGGTCGCACTGCCAAGACACAGCCGGGCATGCATATAGATTCATATGCATGCCCGGCTGTGTCTCAGCAGCGCAACCATCCGTTACCCCCAGGAATTTCATTTTTACCCCATTTGGGGTAATTTACCCCTGTTCACTGACCACTGTACTAAATACATGGGTATGAATTTTGTTCATTGTCAAAGACGGATTGTAACTGCCATGCTCCTTACTATTTTTCCTAAATGTTGTATGTCCATGACTCTTACCACTCGCTGTTTTGTGTTGTCCGCATTCTCCTGTTGGTTGATCTGCTGTGATGTCATGCAGTGCTTCCGAACATTCTAAGTACTGAGAGGAAGAGTTAGTCATGGAGCATTGGCAGTCAGCATAGCTGCTCTAATGTGAAGGAAGCCCCAGGACCAGGACACGTGCTCTGAGCACAGGAAGGGTTTGTTCTGCTGTGGTGAAAGTCCTGTTGATAACAGTATAAGGTGCCAAGTGAGACATAAATCCTCACTTTTTAATTTGGATATCTAGTACGGATTTGGGAAAATTGGGTAAGGCTTGTATTGTTTGTTCAGTTGTGCAGAAGGCTTCTACAACAATGTGTCATCTTCTGTATGTGCCTGGTGACTAAAGGCCCAATCCTATCCATCTTTCCAGCACTGATGCAGCCGTTTCCTTCCTCCTGCGGGGGTGGGGGTGGGGGTGGGGGAAGCCATGGACGTCCCTTCAAGGGAACATTTGTTTCATTATGGCTTCGTGGCTGCATCAGCCCTGGAACGACGGATAGGATGGAATTGGGCCCTAAAATATGCTTGTGCATTTTTGAAGGCCAGACACCCAGTTGATCCCAGCTCCATGTTCATGGTCTTCAAGGCTTCCTTTAATTCACCTCCCTTCTCAACACATGTTAGGATTTTCTTCTTCTTGCCTCTTCTCCCCTTTTCCTCTGCCAAGGCAGCAAGAGTTCAGCACCTGAATGGTAACATGCTGTGGGCTGAGGGTGGCTTTGAACTTTCTCAGGCCCGTTTTCTCACTCTCAGATGCCAACTGTGTTTGGCTGCCCCTCAGCCTGCAGTGGTGGGAATGCCAACAAAGCTGTCAGTGAGGGTGAGGAGCGGAAGTGGGCGGCAGGGTCTCGCCCCTCTTGTCTCCCCCCAAGAAAATTGCAGCCCAGTTTTACTGGCGTGTCCCTCAGGCTGAGGCAAAGCAGCTGATGTGGCAGGCCTGGCGACTGCCTCGGGGGGCCTGCTTGCTTGGAGCCAGAATTGTCTGTTGTGGTAAAAATATAGCTTGTTGTAATGACCCAGGATCCCCCAACCTGCCATTTTCTCCATTTTTAATTGTGCTTCAGGAATGATAAACAGCAGGCCTTTCATAGATTCCTCTGCAGCCAGGCAGACGTGCTCTCTGTTTACCATTTTCTTGAGCGGGGTGAAGTTCTCGGTTGCCGGTTTGCAGTTCCCACTCTGAGACTGTTTCCACAAATGTTGCTTAAATATACTGTATGTATATCATGTATTTGCATTTTTCACATCTGTAATTCAGATGTAAAACCTGTGCTGGCTAGAATTTCCATTTGATCTAAAAATGGCTTCCTTCCATTTCCTATCCCACAATAACAAGTGACACCTCCCAAGCTCAGGGTGGACCTACCCATTATGCTCAATATGCAGCTGCCATTGGAAACTGTATCTTTGGATGAAGTTCTCCTTTTCTCTCCTTATAATATCTGTGGGATAATTTACCCTGTGTTCTGACTTCACTGGTGAGGGGGGTATGGGCGGATGACACAGTTGGGGTTGTGATAGCATGTATTCTGCTCTTCTAGTGTGTCATTCCTCTTCTCATACTCGCATGGGGTGGGAAATTCATTCAAACTGTCCTTCAAACACATTTTAGGGCGTTGTCCTAACCTGAAGTTAGACCAGCACAGTTAGGCCAGCAAAGTTTGACCGGCACAAGGGACACCGTATTTTTGGACCAGTTTCTAAGTCAGAAAGGCCAGCACACAGATATGCCCCATCCTCCCTGACTTCAAGCGTGGTCCAAATGTGCTTTACAGTGGTCCTTGTGCCGGCCAAATTTTGCTGGCCTAACTGTGCCTGCCTAACTCCATGTTAGGATTGCACCCATTGTGTTGTATTTAAGTTGTACACATGAAGGTCTGCCTTCCATCTTGATTATGAGAAGGGGAACTGAACACTGTGCCCTCCTGTTGCTAAATGTGTGGGGGCAGGACCAGCTGAGACATGGCTTAGTTGTCGAAGACTACACTACAGATCAAGACTTCTCCAGTTCATGGGTCACCTTGGTCATGAGCTCAGTAGGTGGTCTTAAACAAGGCATTTTCTGTCTGGATTTCAGCCCGTGCTCCCAGCTGCAATAAGGGGACAAATCTGATAGGCCTGTTGTAATGATCACAGCAAGTGCTTTGAATACTTAAAAGTAATATACAAATGCATGTTGCTGTTGTTGTTAATATCATGTCCTATCTAGGGTAAGTGAATTTAGGTGAGTGGAGGTGATTGCATATGTGTTCTGCCCGCACTGGTTGCCAGTGCATTTCTGAGTGCAATTCAAGGTGCTGGTTTTAACCTTCCATGTCCTAAATGACCTGGGACCAGAGTACTTGAAGGGTCACATCCACTCCATGAAGTTGTGTGTCTAGATCCTTTTCTATGTTTCTGTGCCAACAAATATAAATCTGGCCGAGACGCATGAAAGGGCTTTCTCTGCGGTGGCACCCAGACTGGGGAAAGCAGAAGCTTTGCAAGAATCGAGGTCGGTGCCATCAGTAATTTTGTTTCTCTGTTGGTGGAAGACCTTCATAGTTCAATTAGCCTTTCCTTCCTAATTTTGGTGCTGGCTTTTGTTGGAGTATTTCTTTGCTATGTCCTGGCTCCTTATTTGTTCTGTTATTTATTGTTCGCTGTGGTTTTATTTTTAAATTGAATACTACTGTTAGTTGCTTTGAGCTCTTTCTGCGTGAGAGGGGAAAGTTAGGGATATAATTTTTTTTAGCAAGTACATGATTTGAGAGTATGGGATGAACTGTGTATAGGGATGACCTTTCCTGTTCCCTTCTGATGGCGCAATCCCAACCAACCAGCACTGACCTAGCTGTGCCAATGGGGGTATGTGCTGCATCCAGCAGTGGGGTAGTAGTCATGGAGGCCTCCTCAAGGTAAGGGAATGTTTGTTCCCTTATCTTGGAGTTGCATTGTCCTTATCCCGGTGCTGGAAAGTGGGTTTGGGTTGCGCCCTGAAATACATCAGAGGGAGACGTTTGGTTTTCTCCCAAAGTCTAATACCTTACCTGTGACATCATATTTGTTTTTTGTTTCCTTTAATTTCACAGGCTTTTGCGCCCAAAAAAGTCTTGAGTTCTAGTGGAAGGGAAAAGAAGTAGAGAGGCTGAAGCTTGAGCAGAAAGAGGGCTCAAGAGGAAGGGTAGCTTAAGAACAGGGACCCAGAGAAAGGTGAGGTTGAGGGAAAGAGCACAGACTAGGCAGTGGTCTGAGGAAGGGAAGGATGAGAGAAGGAGACAGCCAACCATTGGGGGTAGAGAGCCGAGAAAAAGGAGAAAAAAGGCCGAGGTAAACTTCACACAGAGATGCCAAAGAGGCAATTGCATTTTGTACACAATGATTTGAAAGGACTCGCCGAATCTTTTCAAGTCCTCGGTGCAATTATGTAAATAGGCCAGGAATGAAATATTAAACAGTAGGTACATGCGTGTGCCCTGGGCCCCCTTGGGGGAGGTGGCAGTGCCCGCGAGTACAGAGGCACCATCTGCAATTTACTGATGGAGCCGCTCAGGTTTTCCCCCAGGTTATTACCGGGAAGGCAGCTGTTGGTGTTTGGGTGGGAGGCTCTCCCTGGGGTGAAGTTGTGTGTGGGAGGGGGCTACAGAGAAGCCGTGCAAGGGGGGAACCCAGACTTGGCTCACACGATGTTCCTTTGTCTGGGGCAGGGTGGAGTTCGTGTGTCTGTTTAGTCTGGCAGATTTTGCATTGACTTTCATCTGCTGGTAATACGGTCTCCCTTCCTGTAGGCAAATTATGGGCAGGGGGGCTTCACTCACAGATAATGCCTGAGTGCATATTCCACCCCCTACCATTTTCCATAGTTCATTAGAGCTGGAGAGAAGACGGAGTGCCCAAAGGGTGTGTCTGTCTCTCTCTCTGTGTGTGTGCAGAAGGTATTATTTTAACTCAATCACCATCTTTGCCCAAAAGGCTTTTGATAAGTCACCTGCTGCCTCATACACCCTTGTGTGTGCATAAAGGAAGCATCTCCAGCCCTTTTGCCTCCTGACCTCTGCCCCTAGTTAATTTCTCCCCTTCGTTCCCTTTCCCCCCCTCTCTGTCTCATAGATCAATTATTTGCTGCACAGTATCTTTGGCCCACGGCAGAGCAACAAAGCCACCCCCCCCACCCTGGTTCACAACATCACAGCTGACCTCCGATAACCCCTTGCGCGTGCAGCTTCCTGCCTTTTTGCTGCTGTAGCAAGGAAGGCGATGTGGGAAAATGCGCCTGTCCTGCCGTATCTCTTGCCCTCTTTCCTCCCTTTCCTTGAAAGTTCAGGGCTGTTGGAATTCCAGCCTTACTCTCTGGGGACTTGTAAAGTCTCTGCTTAATTTGTTGCCTTCTGATTCTAGCTTTCTTCACTCTACATCAGTCTCTGATTTTTTTCCCCCCTTCCTTCCCCTCCTCTTTATTTTCTCAGTGCCAACCCTCTGGCCAAGATCCCCGATGGCTTGTGTGTTCTATAATACAGGGCCCTGATGTGTGGTTGGGACGGATACATTTCAAGTAATAGTCAGGCAGAGGGATTCAGAATGCAAAACTCTGATATTTGGCAGCCACCAAAATTGTCTCTCTGTAGGCTGCTAGAAGAGGGTGTCTGGGCAGTTTGGTTGGTTGGTGTAACAGAACTGTTGACCATGACAGGATGTACAAGGACCATTAGTCAGTCTCCAAGTCCATGTATGGCTGAATGTCATCATTGATTGCAATCCTTATTTCTCCCTCTTATGATAAAGCATTTATTGGGATAAAAACATAGTTTTCATTGCATTGGTGGCTCTGGGTCTCATAGCACAACAGTAGATTATAGGTGAGGCTTCACATGATCGAATGATCTTCCATCCCAAAATGAAACCCGCCGGAAGAAAATCAGATGTCAGGGGAGAAAAGGTTCTAGCCCAATCAGCTCCCTGACATATTAGTTTTCTATGTGAAAGGAATGTTTTTTGGAAGGGGGGAGGAGTACAGATGCACATTCAGTCATGTGAGTTTTAGAGCACAATCCTAACCTGCAGTTAGGCCGGCACAGTTTGGCTGGCTCAGGGGACACCGTAAAGAATGTTTGGACCACTCTCGGAGTCAGGGAAGATGGGATATGTCTGTGTGCTGGCCTCTCCGACATCGCAATACTATAGCCCCCTTAGCGCCGGTGCTGTGTTCTTGCACCAGCTGAACGCTGTTGCGAACATGCCGTAAAGTGCATCTGCGTTGGCGCTATGGTGTTCGTCCGGCACAAGTGGCAGCGCCAATGCTTGGGCGCCACCACAACTGTCGGCAGTGCCGGCGTTGCTCGGTCGGCGCAGGGCCTCCGCGAGGGCATTCCCGAGGTGTTCCAGGGGCATAACTGGGCGGCGTAGCAAACGGAGATGGTGGTTACGACACAGTTGTGATGCAGGACGACCGTAGTGCCATACCCTAATGCTAATTCCCGGCCATGGTGGCCCCAATTCAGGCTGCTCCCATGCACGTTCCTCTGTGCCTGCTATTTTCCCAGCGCAGATTCGAGCAGGCCCATAGGGGTGATTGGGGCTTACGCAGGTGCAAGGGGAAAACCTCCCCTTGTCCTGCACGTTGCTGCCGCTGCCTCCGCTTCCGAATGTGCCTGTGGATATGGCCCTGCTATGTCAGCCTTACTAGGCCGGCATAAGGTAGGATTGCGCTCTGAGAGTGGTCCAAACATACTTTACACAAGGTATAAACACACCAAAGTGTAAACAACAAACGCAAGGTGTCCCTTGTGCTGGCCTAATTGTGCCGGCCGAACTCCAGGTTAGGATTGTGCCCTTAATCTGAAATGGTACTGCCAAAAACAGATTTATCACCTTTGTAAGAGCTCAGTCTAAAAGGTTTTACAGAACTAATGTCAATGACTATGTCCAGTTACGATCTCGTAAATTTATTTAGAGCCTAAAATCTGTCGCCAGTGACGTCATACAGCTGTTGGCTGGGCTATTGTGATGAACATCTGATTGCACAGGGTAAATAATCGACTATCGAATGTTAAAACCAGTGAAGGGTCAGTTTGGATGGGGCTAAAATGGTAGGGTTGGAGGATGGGGTCAGCAATTGGGAATGCTGAGTCAAACTGGACCACAGGAGGCAAGGCACATTTTGGGGTGCTGAAGGACGGCTGCAGAGATGGTGCAGGTTAAGAATTAGAGACCTGAAGAAAGAGGTGAGAAAATGTGTTGTCAGGGAGAATGAGGGGCTGAGGAAGAACGTACAGCAGAAAGGAAGGGCTATGTGCTTTCGGTAGGAAAGGAATGGCCAGGCAGGAGACACTGTGGGCCAAAGGCAGTGAAGACATTATTGGGGTGGGTGGTTGTCAGGGAGGTGCTGGAGTTCCCATGTTGGTTCGAACCTGTGACTTTTAGACTTTCAGAGCTGTTGAGAAGAGTTGCCTAGTAAAATGTGCTTAGGATGTAAAACAATACAAACTAAATACAAACTAAATGTTTGTATACAAACATTTATACAAACTAAATGTTGCAATACAAACTGGAATACCAACTAAATTTTGCAAGAAGAACAGAACTGCTATGATTCCAAGTGTTTTTCAATTTCTCTCCCGCACCCATTTCTCCGTGAGATTTAGCATAATGCAGTTATGTGATGTGATGGTTTTTGTACTGTGTATTTTCCCTCCTCACACCTTTGGCTATTGGTGTCAGAGATGAAGAAGTGCATCATGCAACTTCATTGCATTGTGGGTTGTGTTGTGTACCAGGTCTTCTGAAGAAGAGGAGAGGAGAAAACTTGCCACATTGGCAGCTCTCTGTCTCTTGTGATGTCTAGTTTTCCCCCTTTTGCTTTTCTGTCCTGTAACATTGAACTCCTACTTACACTGCCATCACCCTGACATTAGGAAGGCAACTGTCCCCACAGAGAGAGAGAGAGAGAGAGAGAGAGAGAGAGAGAGAGAGAGAGAGA
>JAJKFI010000075.1:3235785-3266901 GCA_029204185.1 Lerista edwardsae
GAGAGAGAGAGAGAGAGAGAGAGAGAGAGAGAGAGAGAGAGAGAGAGTGTACACACACACCATCACTGCCTGGGGAGAAAAAAGCCAAAGGAAGGCGTCAATATCCCTTTCTTTGTCACGTGGAAGTGTTGATCCCCGGCTCGTAGAGGGGGCCTGGGGCTGCTGGCGCTGGTATGATACGGAAGGAGATTAATTTGTGAATACGAGGCACCCTCATTATCTTCCTGATCCGAACACACGGGGCAGCTTTGTGACGGAAAGATAAGGATTATGTGCCTGGCGGACTGTGAAACGCCCTGAAGGAGTGGGGAGCAGATAGGCTTTGTGTCTCTGGATGAAACGATGGGGGCTCGTATCTTCATGAGCTCTGGCGAGCCCCCCGAGGAGGCTGCTGGGGGAGGGGGAATGGAAGGGATTATGGATCTGCGCCCCCCCCCCCCCGATCTGCCTTTCCAGGCCAGTTCTTGAAGACCCGCAATTCTGACCGCCACAGGGGGTTTGAAAGCAGCCTCTGTTTGGGAGCTGGGGATTGGGAGGGGGGCCATCGCTTTAAGCCCTTACTTTGGTGCTGTGCACCTGCGTAGATAGCAGGGAGTAATACTAAGGTTCCTTGACAGACTTGTAGTTCAGAGCAGCGTTTCCCTCTTGCAAAGAGTGGCAGTGATTGAAGCAGCCCATTCCCTGAGACTCTTCATTCCAGCTTCTTGTCATCTCCCTTCATTACCTGGCAAGCTGCTGGTTTTAAAAATCTACAGTACTCTACCTCCTGGCTCTGGTGGTATCTCCTTGTACCCCCTTTGGGGTTCCTTTGTTCTGAACTGATAGAAAAGACAGATTTGCTGCTGGATGGGTTCACTGATCTGGACTGGAGGAGTCTTGAGCCCTTTCCCCCTCGATTGCTGTCTTTTCAACAATCTCTTGGGCCAAGGAGCCAAAACGTGTATACATGTGAACCAAAAATATGCATTCCCGTTGCAGAAGTGAGGGCTGCAGATCACAAGGGGTGTTCTGCTGCAGATCAGGGAGTGCACAGTCGAGGTTCTTCTCTGGGTTCAGTATCTGCAGCTTTAATCGTTGCTGGAGGGAGATCAAGTGAAAGAGGAGGGACTTGATCACTTCCAGTTAAAGGGTTTTGGGGTTATCAGACTTGGGGTGTGAAAGACCTTTTCACGAGGTGCTGCCAGTATACAGATGGCCCAATGGTCTGGTGTATAATAAGGCCTGGTGGTATAATATACTGGTCTGGTGTATAATATAACATGGAGGACTAGTCTATAATAATGGTCTGGTGTATAATATAACATGGAGGACTAGTCTATGAATGGCTACTACTCCTTATGTGCTTCTGAATATTAGTTACTGAGAAGCAAAAGAAGGAGCAGGGATATTTGCCTACATGTCCTGCTTTTGGGCTTCCCAGCATCTTCTGTGTGTGGGTGGGGTGGGGTGGGAAGAGATAGATTGGCCTTTTGTCTTGATGCAACAGGGCTTTAATATTCACAGTGCATTTTAAGGGTGGTTATATGGCTCAGTTTTCGAATTATGGTGTTGGAGAAGACTCTTGAGAGTCCCCCAGACTTCAAGGAGATCCAATCGGGCAATCCTACAGGAAGTCAAGCCTGATTGCTCCCTGGAAGGACAAATCCTGAAGCTGAAGCTCAAATACTTGGGCCACCTCATGAGAAGAGAGGACTCTTTAGAAAAGACCCTCACGCTGGGAAAGATTGAAGGCAAAAGGAGAAGGGGGCGGCAGAGGATGAGATGGTTAGATAGTGTCACCGAAGCAATGGACATGAATTTGGGCGACCTCCAGAAGCTAGTGGAAGTCAGGGAGGCCTGGTGTGCTGTGGTCCATGGGGTCGCGAAGAGTCGGACATGATTTGATGACTGAGTAACAACAACATAACTCAGTGGTAAAGCATATACTTTGCATGCATTGAAGTCCCTGGTTCCGGCATTTTCTATTAGAAACAAAGCTGGGAAGTAGCTCTGCCTGAGGCTGCCAGTCAGAATGTATAGTGCTAGGCTGCACAAAATAAGGCCTATGACATCTCTTAAAACTAACGTTGAATATCTGGGTTTTAGAAAGCTCAGGCAGATGAGGTGCAGTACAGAGAGGATTTCTCTTTGCCTACTGATACTTTCTGTGACTGAAGGAAAGAATCTGGTGAAGGAGATTTCTGGGACTGTTTTGCTCTGCAGAAATGCAGCAAGACTCCCCTGTGGCGATGTACTTGCTAAGTGGAATTATATAATACGTTTGCTTGTCTGCTGCTCTGCCTCCTGGCAGTTCCTTGAAACATTCCATTAACTCGGGCTTTTCCTTCTCCCGCATTCAAGAAGGTAAATGTGTGTGCCCTTCCCCTATTCAGTGGTGCAAACCTCAAGCCAGAGAGAGGGTTGAGAGCTGTTGTTGTAGAGCCAGTGAATAGCCTTCAATAAGTTGGGGGCTTTGTCTCTATAGACGTTGTCTTGGACCTGTAACTGATTCATGCATCTTTTGCTTTCTTGTAACATTACTAGGTAGGCAAAGATTTGGCTGTGTTAACATTGGAGCATGAATATTCAGGCCCTCCCTCTTGTGTCTTGCTACAGTGTGAGGTTGCAATCCTAACCTGGAGTTAGGCTGGCACAGTTAGGCCAACAAAGTTTGGCTGGCACAAAGGACACGGTAAAGTACGTTTGGATCACTCTCGGAGTCAGGGAGGCCAGGGTTCTTTAATTACAATCAGAGCTGTGTATATTGCACCAATTCTTTGATTGCACCATGTAAGAGCAGAAACAGATTTCCTTGAAGACCAACTTGCAAAAAGGTGTTTACATACTTAAATAAAAATCAGTACTGGGTCAGATAAAATCAATTCTAGGTAAAATCAGTACTCGGCACCTGAGAATTCAGTTTTTCACTTAAATAATAAAATAAAATAAAATCCAGGGCTATCAAGATAAATTCAAAAGTATGTGGGTGATACTACGGTATATGAAATCCTGGTAAATGTGGGATAAACAAGATTTCTAAGGCTTGGCTTCAGTGGCCCATTTTGAGCTGCAGAAGGCATGCACTTCTTTAAGGACTTTCAGAATTTATGCTGATCATGGAATTCAGCTTTTCTTAGTGCAGAATGTTGCTACTACCCATTCGCAGCTGATCCTGTTCTGTGTCCGTGAGTACATTCTGCTTTGAGGTCTTGCTTGCCCCCATGTAGTTTTTCTCAAGGCCCAAAACTGCTGAAAACCATCTGGTTTCAAGCTGGTGCGGCCGAGAGGTGCGTAATTCCCTTCTAAAGTATAGAGTGTCATGTTGCAAACTTTGGTCATCCCAGGGGGATAGTGGATGGGAGGGAGATGGAGGGCCTTTAGATTACACGTTGGATTTGAGTGTGGCATTCCTCTGCCTTAACCAGTGAAATGTGGTCGCAGGGCAGGCTCCTATGTGGACTTGCTGTATCAGCGTCTTATGCGTTGTTGAGGAGACTTTTACAATAACAATGGGAAGTGCGGTTTGCTGGTGGAAAACTATACTTTACAAACAACGTCCTCCTTGGTCTTTTCTCCACGTTTAAACATGCCTGGATTTGACAATGATAGAAGTCTTTTTGGATGAGGGTAGCAGTCAGGTGGAGGTCCTGGCAAAAGTGTCTCCACATGGGCTGGACTTCCTGGAGTGTGAGATGCATTCTTCATCCTACCCCAGTGCCTTGTCCCCTCAGTGTTCATTCTTCCCATTCCATTTCACTGCAGTCAGCCCCAGGGCCTTGTTCCAGCCAAAACGGGGGGAAGGAAGCTGTTGGTGGTTGCCAAGCAACCTTCAGGCTCCGCTTCTCTCGCTATTTCCTTCCTCAGGAACAAGACTGGAAATGAGTGCTGGACAGAAGAAATGAGTGTGGAGTGGCAGATGTGAATGCTACTCTGTTTGAATACAAGGGAGAAACCAGTGAATCAATGTAAATTTCCCATTTTGTGCGTGCACTCAAAAATGTGGGTGTGGTTTGGCTGGTTTCATTAGGAGAGAGCCATGATGTGAAGCCAACTGCCTTTGAAGTCTGCAGTTCCAAATTGGGATGTCATTAAACTTGTTTTCCCCTCATTTCCATTTCAGCGAACTATTTTATCCCGGGGCTTGCTTGTATTGGAGTGTGCGACAGCTCTCAACTCCAGCTTTTTATCTGTGTTGGCAGTTTCAGAGAGGGATTTCTGGTTTTTGGTCCTTGCTGTCCTTCTTTAAAGCACGCACACGCACGTGCACACAACTCTTTAAGAACCAATGATGGGCTTGTGATGGTGGAATCATCACCCTACCTTTCTACCCCAGTCTGAACAGTGATTGAGCAGGTGATTATTCCCCCATCTCCAGCAATTGCAATTATGTATAATGTAATAAGGAGTGGAGATTGGCACAAAAGATATTGGGGGCAGGTTGCAGATGACTGAACCAGGATCCATTTCTGGAAAGAGTGCCCTTCAGTATTGAGTTTCACTATTAACTGTTTGGGGTTGGAGTTGGCTAGAACTAGGTCTGGAGCGCGTATACCTCATTATAGGAAATAGACTATTAGTGGTAGACAACGTTTTATGCTACCTTCCTCCCAGGAGCTCAGGGTGGAGTATCCCATTTTATTCTCCTCACCACCTCTTGAAGTATGTTGGGAGTGAGATTGGCTAACTGGTACTGATTGGCCAAACTCAAAAGATGCCTGGCCTGGCCAATCTAGAAATCGTATTAGATTTTATCTAAAAATCACAGAAGCTGTGATCTTACCTAGAAATCACAGAAGTTGGGCTGATGTTGTGCATCACCTTTCCACTGTGTTTCTGAAAAGAGACCGGAGGCCTAAGCACACAACTTGTCATTAGTATAGCTCACTAGTTCAGCAGGCAAACAGTTGTTTTCAATCACACCACTTGATTCTGGTGTGGTCGTGGCACTTGTTTCCTCTGTCTTACCTCTCTTGTCAAACTTTTTATCTGAAGCCCCACAAACACACAGAACCTCTGTTTGTTTCTCTCAAGCATGAGAAGAGCCCTGCTGGATCAGGCCAAAGGCCCATCTAGTCCAACTTCCTGTATCCCACAGTGGCCCACCAGGTGCCCCAGGGAGGCATGAGACAATAAGATGCTTGCATCCTGTTGCACCTGGTACTCTGAAGTAGCCTACTACTAATGTAAGGAGGTTGCACACTCCATCATTGACTATAGTCCACGATGGACTTTTCTTCCAGAAATCTGTCCAATCCCCTCTTAAAGGGATCTAGACCAGATCCCATCACCACCTCCTGTGGCAAAGAGTTCCACAGATTAACTACCCGCTGGGTAAAAAAGTACTTCCTTTTATCTGTTTTAACTCTCCCAACCCTCAGTTTTAGCGGATGCCCCCTGGTTCTGGTGTTTTGAGAGAGGGAAAAGAACATCCCTCTATCGACTCTATCCCTTCCGTGCATAATTTTGTATGTCTCAATCATGTCCCCCCTCAGGCGCCTTTTTTTCTAGGCTGAAGAGCCCCAAATGCTACAGTCTTTCTTCATAAGGGAGGTGCCCCAGCCCTGTAATCATTTTCGTCGCTCTCTTCTGCACCACTATGTCCTTTTTGAGGTGCGGCGACCAGAACTGGACACAATATTCCAGGTGTGGCCTTACCATCGAGTTGTACAACGGCATGATAATATTGGCTGTTTTATTCTCAGCTCCTTTTTTAATGACCCCAAGCATGGAATTGGCCTTCTTAATTGCTGCCGCACACTGGGTCGATACCTTCATTGAATTGTCCACCAGCACCCCAAGATCTCTCTCTTGAGCTATCACAGACAGCTCAGAACCTATATTTGCCAGCTATTATACTGTTGTTTACAATATAGATTTTCCTTCCATCTCTCCCTCCAGTTTGTTTAGAGGCAGGCAGGTGACAAATTTAAACTGAAAAAGTTATAGACTAAGCAGTGAATTGTGTCTGGTGTACACGGCAGGCAACAGTTCCTTTTTTCACATTTCATCACTCTGAGGAAAGCTGAAGTCTCTTTTCACCCTAGGATTCCTGCTTGAGCCCCAGGTCCCCTGTCAGAGGGAGAGGCTAGACTTCTGACAGGAAGGAGCCAGCGAGGCCAAGGGCACTGAGAAACAGAATGTGCTCCAGGAGTGTCTCTGTGCCAAAGTTTTCAAAAACGGCGACTGTCTCCTTCTTTCCCTTTGGAAAAATCCCTCTAGCCATCTGCGCCCTATTCTGATCTCCAGAAATCTCTGTTCATTGTTTGCGTGTGCATGTGTGAGTGAGTGGTTTTCATCCTTCTCCAAATTCAGGCTGGAACTCGCATTTTGCTGACACATTTTTTATTCTTTTCTCAACAGCCAAAGCTGGGCCAGAGAGATGGTACGGCCACAAACGCCAATGCCCCTCCTGTGGAGTCCTTTCCCTGGGTGGGGCCGAAGACCGTTGTGCTGCGCAAGAACTTACAGGGGGGGTACGGCTTCACGCTCCGCCATTTCATTGTTTACCCACCAGAGTCAGCGGTTCATTCCAACGTGAAGGTAATGTCCTATTGGGCTATGGGGAGTGGGCAGGGATTGTTGCAAAACCGTGTTGTTTCATCATGGTCATGGTTTGAGCGCACATGTGATACAACCATGTTGCTGAAGTTGGGACAGATCTGGAACTGGTCAGTACTTGGATGGGGGTTTGCTGGGAGCCCATGTACATCATGAGTCCAGTGATGGAGGCAAGGAAGCATACAACTGCCGTTTCTAAAACAAAAGTACGTTGATGCCCTTCTCAACTTATATTTTGACATGGAAGCCACTGGAGCTAGCACAATTTGCCACAAGAAGGTAATCTCAGATGCTCTGGATGACAAGAGAACAGCCACATTGTGTTTCATAGTAGGGATATGCATTTTTTCATTATATATCAATAATTGTCTTGAGTTTTTTTAGCTTTGATAACTTCCAAGCATACATAACAACAGAAGACGTTTTGGGGGTTGGTTTGGGTAGTGGAAGGGGAAATGACTCTACTCTCAAAATATATTCCATGCCTTGGAATCAGTGCTTGGAGGATCGCTATCACACAGCACTAGATAAGCCATTCAGATACCTAAGTAAGCTTCCACCTGTTGCTTCCATTCGATATATTGTCTTCTCAAATGTTGACAATATAGTCTTCCATTCACTGATGTATGGAAGGAGCAGTATGGTCTTTCTAACACTGGAACACCAGTCTCCTAGCAGTCAATAGTAGGTATAAGAAGTTAATGCAATCCCTGAACCTGCCGGGATAGGACTTTGTTTCGTCGTGGAGTGGATCAGTAGTGTAATTCAGAGGGGAGAATGGTGCAATAAGTATACAAGCGCCGTGTTAAGTGCCCCCTCCCATTAGTCATCAAAGCCATTTTGGGCAGTGATGACAATGCACAGGCTATTGCTTGCATGTTGTCATTACTGCCTGGAATGGCTCTGACGGTGAGAGGGAAGGGCTGCTTACATGGCATGATGGGGAACCTGCAGTATTTACTGTGCCCCCCGACTATGCTACAGGAGCAGGTGTGTTTTATTGGCGGGCCAATAGGACAGGGTGGTTTTAAGTGGTGTTTTTAGTCTTGCTGCTCCGGCTCTCTTTGATTCCTACACGTTTGCTGACCTGTTTGATTTTTTTATTTTCTTTTTACCTTGGCTGCAAATTCCACAAGCCTGCTACAGGCTGCCCAAAGCAAACTCACCAGGTGACAAATTTAACAGCTTTTAAAAATTTATTACCTGTCAGCCTCCAGGGCATCTTTTTTCCCCCCCTTTCTCTTTGAGAGGAGAACTTTTATTGACTTCTCTACTCCAGCTCATGAGTATGTCTAATCTCCTGTTGGCGATCTCTTAGCAGTCAGACTTGCATAACTTGAATGTATTTTTGTTCTCTCCAACTGTGAAGGTTTTTGAGATGTAAAAACATCAGGGGTTAGTGAAGCACACAGAGCTTGGCCTATGTGGGCCTGATGCAGGCTCCACCAGACCCAACCTGTTGTCCTGAGACAGGACCAGGGAATCAGATCATGGCATTTTAAAATTTAGTTCCGGATCAGCTCTGGCAGAAGTTGTTCTAGATTGGTTCAATAACTGGATCAGTACTTAGGAGCCAGTTGGGTTCCAGTTTGCCAGTCACTCTCATTCAAGTGCTGAGGAAGGCCATTCTTCCTGCCACCCACCCCCCAAACCCAGGAAGTAGCAGATACATGGAGCAGAAGGGACAACAGGTCTGCTACCTGCAGAGAAGTGGGGAAACAGTCTTGGAGGTACAGGTGAGTAGTCTAGCTATTAAAACCAGCAACAGGTTTCCCAGCTCTGTAGCAGGCAGTGGTATGCAGCAGTGGTGTAGTGAAGCCTGGTGCAAAGAAGCCTGGTGCTACATTATAGCCAGCGGTGTTATGCTGCTGGAACGCTGGGCGGGACATCCGGGTGATCGACAGCCCGCCCGTCGCGTTCTGCAGCGTTACGCCGTTTGCGTAACCAATTACGCCGTTTGCATACGTTACACAAATGGCGTAACGCTGAGGAACATGACGGGCGGGCTGTTGATCACCCGGATGTCCCGCCCAGCGTTCCAGCAGCATAACACCGCTGATTATAGCTCCCCCCCACAATGTCGCCCCTTCTGTTCTCACAGAAAGATTCATGCCCAAAGTTGTTGCACTCCACAGTGGTGGTAAGAGCAGAGCAAAACATTGTCACCCCCAAATTAAAAAAACAATCAACCCAGGAGCCACACAGAAAGATTCATCCCCAATGTAGTCCCAGACTGGGGCCACCCCAGCAGCTGGCAGCATGTAGCCCGACGCAGCTGCAGCTTGCTGTACTTATGTAGCTACGCCACTGGTACACTAGTTTTCTAGAATCGCCTGATAATCAGAACAAAGAGGATTTTGGTCTGTGATGCTGCAGCTTGATAGGACCTTCCTGCCATTCCCTCTTCTGACTATGCAGATTTAAGATATCATAAGTGTACATCTAAAAAAAAGCAGAATTTGAATGCAACCAACATATTTGGAAACACTCCCTAGCGAAGCTGCGTCAGCCGTCACATAATGACCTTGAAATGCTGTAGTTTAGCTGAGTGAGATTGGAGGGATGTCCTGGTTTCTGTGGCCAAGTCAAGGTGGAGATCTCTCTGATATTCTCAGTGGTTTTTTTTTTTCTTTATTTGCCTTAGCAATGGCAAGTGTTGGAGCGGGTGGGTGGAGCAGTATGTTTCCAAACGACTGAAGGGAATTAGCTCTTGGGTATGGGTGAAAAGAGAACTTTTCAACTTGGTAAACATAAGCAGCTGGAAGTGCAGAAAGCAAAGCACACCTGGAGCCAGTGGAATCTTCCAGACATGTGGCAAGCAATCAAGTTATTTTCAAGGAGATTGAAGATCACTTTGCAAGACGAGAAGAGGCGATGGATGGTGGGTGCTGCTGGTGGGTGCTTGATGATGAATACCTTGGGGGTCTCTATTGAAGCGTGAAGAAAGCTTTACAGCAAAGCAGCAGCTCTGCTCTGTCTCGTACTGCTTAAAACAGTGCTTCCCAAACTGTGGGTTGGGATCCACCAGTGGGTCGCAAGCCAATTTCAGGTGGGTCACAAAGCACCTGAAACAGCACTTCTGGCCATGACATCACTTCCAGTGGGTCCCAGATTGATAGTCATTCTAAAAAGTGGGTCCTGGTGCTAAAAGGTTTGAGAATCACTGGCTTAAAAGATACATTGGCCAGGAATCCTATGTCAAAACTGTGGTTCCAAGATGGCATTTGTAGGAATAAAGATGGAAATTTTCCCTCTCTGTAGAGGACTTGGCTATAGTAACCTGCAGGTCAACTGGACTTCTTTCTCTCAGTCTTGGCTGAATGGCTCTTGGTACCCATGCTGGGGAGGTGGGTGGTGTCTTTGGGCTCAGTCCTTCCGCTGCCCTATATTAATTGGAGCTTTTGCCTGTTGATCTGCAGTATGGTCCTAGGAGGCGCCAGTCCCTAACAAGCCCATCGTGCCTTGACATGGGGTTACTTCCTCGTACCCCTCACAGTAGTGTGTTGCAGCAGAACTCTGTCCTTTGGAAACTGGGACACGCACGCACACACCCTCTCTCCCACACCCTGAGCACAGTTTCAGTCCCTGGAAGCTATTTGCTGACGTCCCATTCCATTCAGATGAAATGTCTGGCATGGAAGTGCTGTCTCTGCAAGAGAGAGCCAGTTTTCCGGCCCTGACAAACCAGGGACCTCACCCCTTCCCCTCCTTTTTTTTTTTTTGGCTTTTGTCATTTCAGAAAGGGAAAGTGGATCTTTTGCCAGATAAGTTCAAAGGCACTGGAGGGGTGGGAGAGGAGATGGGATTGGAGTGCGCATTAAACTGCTCGCTGTCTGTTCTCTTTCTGCAGAGTCAGCTTCATCTGTACAAAAGGGCAACTGTTGTGTTCCATGGTTTGGACAAAAGGCCATCCCCCGTCCTCCCCCCCCAACCCCTTTAGTTGGAACTATCCAAGAGTTGGCGCTCTTGACTGCCCCCTGCTGATCCCTCTCTCCACCGTCATCTCAACCACATTCTCACACAAAGCTCCTTCTATGATAGCAATTCCGAAACAATGGCAACCTTTTTGACCAGAGAAGATGGAGTTGTGTCTTTGGTTAAGGACTTAAGCTGAGTTGGGGAGCCCTTTCTTTGGATGCAGAAGATCCCTGGTTTAATCCTTGGTCCCTCCAACTAGGGCAGGGAAAGACCCCTGTTGGAAACCCTGGAGACTTACTGCTACTGTAGGCATTAATGAGCCTGAGAGCCCAATCCTAACCTGGAGTTAGGCCAGCACAGTTTGGCCAGCACAAGGGCACCATAGTATATGTTTGGACCACTCTTGGAGTCAGAGAGGCCAGCAGATAGATTCGCACCATCCTCCCTGACTTCAGGATTGGTCCAAACACGCTTTAAGGTGTCCCCTGTGCCCATCAAACTTTGCTGGCCTAACTCCAGGCTAGGATTGCACTCTGAATCATCCAGCTCTTGGTATGAGGCCGCTTCGTCTGTGCAGCCAGGCAGGATCGCAACCTAAAATCCAGGGAACAAGACATTTTTGTGGATAGAATAGCAAAGCAACAGGTAGGAGCCAGAGAAAGGGTGTTGTAAGTGTGAGGACTTTGGAAATACTTTGGTATGAGCTGGTATCTGGACAAGAAGATTTGCACAGTGAGGTGAGGAGGGAGCCTGGAGATTCTGGGATGGAGCTGGTGGAATGGCAAGGAGGGTAGGGAAGAGCCTATAGACACAAGACATAGCAGAGTCCCTTTTTTTTTTGTTTTTTGTTTCCTTTGGCCCTCAGTTTGCTGAGTCCAAGTGTGAATTGGGTCCAGGGGTCCATAGCTGTCTGGTCTTGATAGGCAGCCAAAATACATGGTCAGCTCTTCCCCACTATTGACATGAAACAATCGGAACTTTGATTATGGAGCTTTTTTCATTTCTCAAGGTGTTTAAATTCGGAATCTGCAAATTCTGTATCCACGGAGGAGGAGGAGTCTGGAACATTACTCCTGCAGATACCAGGGTCCAACTGTACTTTGCTTTTGTTCGTCACATTGAAAATGTATATGGACCGCCACCAAACATGGCAAAATACGTGTTTTCCTCTCTACTGATGTGAGCTTGGTAACTGAATCAAACAAAAGTAAAGCACAAAAGAGAAACCATTATTAGAACACAGCAGCCTACCTGGAATTTGCCAATTCTGCCAGGGTGGGGCACCTGATCCGGGGGCCAGGTTTCGATGGTGATGATTCACTGGGGAGGAAGCAGGGAGCTGCACGTTCTGTGCCAGGCATTCTTTGGCAGCTGTTGGCAGGTGAGTTCATTGCCTCCTTGTGCCCCACGGGGAGACAGGCACTGCAGGTTACTTGACACATGGAGGGAGAATGAGGAAAGAAGCCTGTTGCCTGAGGTGAGAGGAGATGCCCAGTTAGGTAGGTGGGTGGAGAAAAAATGACTTGAGAGAATCCTGGCGCGCTCATCCCTTTCTAACTCTGATTTTTGTTTTGCGGTTTGTAAAAAAAAAAAAAAGTTTATCCTAATTGTCAGCACAAATGAATCTTAAGGCATCTGGCATGCAAGCTTGATATGCACACAATTCAGTGATTAAAACTAGATTCCTTAAAGATGCACTGCGAAGAGGTCCTGTGAACCTCTAAAGAGTTCCATAGATAAGATCCCAAAACAGGAAAGGCCCTGCTTCTCCCTGCTATATTTCTTTAGTCCAGAGACAATGGTATCTAGAACAAAACCTCGTGCAGAGATCCTGCTAAGTGGGCAAGAGGCACCTTTTCAAGTGGTGTCCTCTTATATTTAGCAGGGGGAGAGCAATTGTCCCTCTTCACCCCAGCACAGTGTCTTTCTCGTGGCTGTTGCTGGTGGTGTTCTCCATTCCTTTAGATTGTGAGCCCTTTTGGGACAGGGAGCCATTTAACTTTAATGTTATTATTTGCTTGTAAACCGCTTTGTGAACTTTATGTTGAAAAGCGGTATATAAATATTAGTGATTGATTGATTGATTGATTGAGATCTTAAAAACTGGTAGGGTGGGGGGAGAGGCAGAGAAGGGTAGAAGACAAGGCTTTAGGGATCTTGCAGTTCAACCCTATTGACAAGTGTGCAGTAGGGCCCCCAGCATGAAAGCCCATCCATTGCCGGAGGAGTTGAGTTAGCGAGGGGGGGAGCTTTGTGCAGTGGAGGATTGGGGTGGGGACTGGTGCCGCCCGGAGGTGTATCACTGGAGGGAAGGGAGCTGTTAGCGGTAGCATTGGTGCCGCCAATATCCAGTGACCCCTACCATGCTTCACGATGCCCCGTTGGGTCTACTCAGACTTGCATCTCTCCGGGTAGGTTTCTGCAGTTCTCTTGGGAGCCGCAGCTCTCAGTTGGGGAACCACTGCCGTGACACGTTAAGAGAGCCTAAATCTGCACTCTTGCTTTGTACGTTTACAGGCACTTTGGGTGTTAAGAAAAAGCAAATCTTGCAAAGCTGAAATCGTCTCCTCCCTGGGTCAGGGACACCACACACACTTTAAATCCCTCTTCCTGCTGGCGCGCAAACACGTGCCAAGTCAACCCTGTCTCCTTTTTGCATTGTGATCTGGCAACTCTTAGGTGCAAGGGTCTCCGACGGTCTGCCGAAATTGCGGCCCCATTCATGGCTCCTGTGTTATGGTTCTCAGGATTCCAGCGAGGTGTGGGCCTGCAGGAAGCAGATGAGAACTAGGGTGAAGAGCCAGGAAGCCAAGTCCAGCAACAATAATAAGTCACAGCTGAGTTGTCTGTCTCGGGTATCTGGGAACAGGAAGTGGGGTTCAAGGAAAAAGGGCAGGACGGAAGGCCAGGCAGCCTGGGAATCTCAAGTACAAGAACAGGTGTTCAAACCAAGACCTGAGCCTGACCTGGAAGTTTTTGTCTCATGGAAAGTCATCATTTGGGGTGGCTGTGGGTGAGTCTGACGAGACCAGGGAGAACCAGCCCTCTGCTGGCCGAAGCCTGCAATTTCTCATGGTTCAGCAACTTGCTGAACTTCTCCACTCCATTATGTTTTATAACATAAAAGATGGAGGTCTCTACCCTGAAGTATGGGGGTTCTGATCTTTTGTACCTGTGTCATTTGAACCTATGTACATCACCTCTACTTTTTAAAGAGTTCAGTGGAAGTGAGGTCAAGGTAATGCACTGGCAATTCCCTTAGAACTGCAGACTGAGCACACAACACTGACACCATAGTTGTGGCTGGCTCTTTGAATATAGAAAGGCTGTTGGCCTGTTTGGAACAGGATTTAATGCAGCCAGTGGGGAACTGACTCGCAGTACAGTATAGACATGCCAGTGCAGATACGCTAATATAGGAAGGATGTATGTGCCCCATGAGAACAATGGAAAGGCCATTTAATCTACATGGCACACAGGAACTCGTACAGCTAGAGAAGGTGCAGAAACAGGAAAACAATAGTGGAATGTCTGCTCAAAAGCGAGTACTGCAGCTTGTCCCAGCCTGGCATTCCGTTGCCCATCCAAGAATAAGACCACAGATTCTCCTGCTGAGCTTCAGGCAGTTCCATCAGTCCGCACCTTCTACCCATTCAGCAACCATTAAGAAAAAGTGGGTTTCCAGCGTCTCTCCGTTCAGACATTATTGCTGGCAAGCATGTTTGTTTCCTGGGCTTCCCAGCTGTATTGGCACTGCGTTGGAGGTCCAGGCCCTAAAGGTGAGATTTGCCGGGGTGGGGGGAGCTCTTCTGCAAAGGACCTCCGTCAAGTACAAGTTCTTTGGTGGAACAGGTACATCCAGGCTGGGTGGTGCCTGGAAACGTTCTCTGTATCTTTCCCCAAAGCCTAGAAGAGAGTTGCCTCCCCCGCCCCCCCAAGTCAGCCTCTGCCTCACTGGAAATGGTCAGAAGCTCCAAACTTGGCTATATTTAGCACTTTAATTATGATCCGGGGCCAGCCATGCCTCTGTGTGTATGGGTTTGTGTGTGAATGCTGGAGGGGCTGTCCTTGAAATTTCGCCTTCACTGCGGTGTGATTTGAGCTGACAAGATCTAACGCTCAGAGGAGAGCAGCCAGTTGGGGTTGCAGGAGGGTGTTTTTGTTCCCATCCTGCGTGACAGGCAAGGGGAGGCCTTGGCACGGGGCCTGGGGAGAGGCTCTCTCTTTTTCGTTCTCTTGCAGAGACGGTTCTCACGCAGCAGAGATGGAGGTTCATATGCGTTCATAATTCCTATCGGAACGCCACGGAAAATTTCTGTGGTATGAAGGTTAAACAGATGCCATGCACAAGACATGCAGAAAGTGAATTCCAAATGGCTCTCAGTTTTCTCAGTCATTTGTTCCCATTTTGGTGGGTCCAGTGGTGTAGTTACAGGGGGGCGGTAAGTACTGTAAGTCCCGCAGTGCGCTGTGTAAGCAGCCCTCCCACTTGTCTTTGGATTCATTCCTGGCAGCGATGGCAGGGGCTGCTTTCATGGTGCTTTGTGGCGCACATGGTGCAGTACTTACCACATCGCCACCTGCAGCCGCACCGCTGGGTGGGCTTAAGAGCGGATGAGCAAGAGCCAGAAAGCCCTATCCTGCCAGAGAAGTATCCTACTTTTTGTACAGTCTTGTGGAGGAGCACACAAGTCCAAGACTTGCAACAGACCATGCAATGTATATTGCACACGGTGTATATATCATGTACTGGTGTTGCAACAAACCATGGTTTGTTACGGCATCTGGATTGTCGCCGGTGTCTTCACAATGCCAAAATTTGGTTTTAAAAAAGCAGTGAATGGACACAGCTGAGTAGTTCTACATGGGAGAGATGTGTGGATTGGCAGCTCACCATAAAGAGGCTTAGCGCACCTGGCCTGTGTCCTTTTGCCTCAAATGCTGCAGGAACGGGAGGTGGATCATTGTTTCCTCTTGTAACAGCTGCAGCATGTCATTGGGGACAAACTCAAGCCAAAGGGTTGGACAGGGCAGGCCCCATGCCCCTTTGCAGTTTTGTTTGTGTGAACTGAAATAGCGAGGTCAGTTTCCTAACCTAATTTGCACTCACGTATGGAGGACTTTGTGGAGTAGAAAGGAGACCTGCTTTATTCCGTGCTTAATCCTTGCCCAGCACTTTGTGTGATCGGATCAGTCGGAATTCTGTGCTGCAAAATCACAGACTGACTTGGCTCCCTCAATTCTAAACCATGCAAATGGATAAATGAGTTGCACTTGTGGTTAACATTGTGCATAAATTTACAAACCCCTTTATGTTTGTGTTGCTGTTTGGGGGTGGGGCAGAGGAACAATCAAGCAAGTTGTGGGGAAGGATTTTTGACCAAAGAGATGGATGGGTGGTTGCATTTTTGGACCATGTCATGTTCGCAGTGGTTAGCTCTTCTTTCTGTTTTAGGCCTGCTTCATATTATGTGTGATTTCATGCTTATCTGATACTATCTGCTAACTGATACTATCTTAAAAGCAAAGTTGGCTACAGTTTTTATATGGGATGAAAGATTGTAGGAAGTACTTTGGATATGTCTGGAATGATGGACTGTTTGAAGTAATGGGACAAAGACCTGTTAATTTTGATATCCTGCTAGGCTAGCTGTGATTTGAAGAAAGCTTCAGGTGCACTCCAACTGAAGCTGTACCATTAATTTAAGAAAGTGGAAGTTTGGCTGGACTGTAGCCTTTGTTATTTGAACATCTTGGGCTGCTAAATTTGTCAATTTGTCTTCAAAAAAGAAAGTTCCAATAGAAGAGGGGATGATCCAACTCAGTATGACATAGTTTCATATGTACATCTACCGTATGTTCCGTTCCCTGTAGAGCTGTGCTTCAAAAGCTGGGCTTCAATTGTAGCTGTGAGAATGGCTCCAGACTAGTCAGATATCCCATACAAATCAGATGGAGCACATCAGTACTTCAGTGCAGTAATGTGGGAGAAAGAACTGGGCGCTACATAAAACAGCACTAAAGGAGACACTGTTGAAGGAAATGGGGAGCTGATTGGCTACCTAACCTTACCAGAATGCACTGCTCCTGTTGCCTCCTGCAGCTGTCTGTAAACCTGGGATGAAGAGCCATATAGCAAAACAATGAAAAAAGAAGCAGCTTTATAGGAGGTATTACTGTAGTCCAGTGGTCTTCAACCTTTTTTGTGCCATGACCCCAATAAATACATAAAAGTATGAGACTGGGGACCCTCCGTTGATCCCGCCCACCTGCTGCTACTCTTCACGCCCATAATGCCCTCCCAGCACTGTACACTGTAACAAAATATTCTTGCTAGAGAGAGCAGGAAACATTTCTACGAAGCTTGGCGCCAAGAAGGTTAAATGACGGGAGAGGACATCCCTGTAGAATTAATACGAGCCAAATGAAGCCAGGGGGCGGGCTTAGCAGCCATGTTGGCTGACTCAAAACAATCCTTATTCCAAGCATTTCAGATTGCTTTTCTGGTACTGTTTAGGACTGAATAGTTTACTCCTGAAGTAAAAACTTACGAAAATAAAAACGTGTGATCATGTAGAAACATCATTGGTAACTGTATTATGATTTAATATGCACTTACAAGGTTTAATTCCGCATAATTATATTACTGAACATACCGGACAAAATGCTACTTGCTGTCTATTTAAACTCGGATTGCACTGTTTTGACAGACTTATTTTTTGAAATCTACACAAGCAAAAATAAAACGGACATGCCCCATAAAAAAAAAAGTCTGTTAATGTTCAGAATTTCATAAGTATTACAGTAGGAAAATTACATTAAAATCTCTTCATGACACAAGTAGTTGTCAATATGAGAGTAATTCTTCTTTACTTCTAGACTATTAAGAGTATTTTTGAAAACTTCTACACTCACCCCCCCCCCCAAACAAAAACAAATTCTGTTAATGTTCAGAATTTCAAAAATATTACAGTAGAAAATGGAAGGCGGGGAAAAAGTGTAAATGGGAGGGGGGGGAAAAAGGAGGGGGGAAATATATTTTTTTACCTTCTAGACCATTAACAGTGGGTGTCAGAAAATGGTGAATAAGACTGCTAGGAACAACAAGGAATTACACAGCTTCAAAAAAAAGGCACTCACTGAACGGTAGTTTTATTGAACCGATGTAATGAGAATACATGAATCTTTCCATGGAAATTAAATCCCATTTTTCGTTCAGCGATTCGCACACCCGTCTGCAGAACATGCAGGCATGCTTAAAGAGGTTGAAATTAACTTTTACACACGTGCAGGGAGATTTTTATTCGTGAATTCGCTGCAATCCTCCTTCGCGGCGATGATCTGCGTCAGCCATACTTGTTGACTTGGAAGCTTCAAGAAAATGATGTCATGTTGACTCCTGTTATCTAACCTTCTTGCTTGGCGCTAGTGAAAGCTATTTTAGCATAATTGCTAAGAACCTGCACAGGATTGGGGCACAATCTCCTGGTACCTGAAGGGGTACACCAAATGCCTTCCCCTTTACCTGCTGGTGCTCTGATCTTCAACCTTGGAGATCCCGTAAATTCCCATAAATTCATGTGACCCCACAACTGAAGCTTCACTACCCCCAAGGTTGAAGAATGCTGCCATAGTCATATCAACAGTTTTGAAAAATTGTGCCACAGTCAGGGAAGCAAAGAATTTTGTTGATTAAAAAAAATTAGCAATGACCTTCTCAGATAAGACTTCCAAGGTAATAATAATAAAATTCTCTCGTCTAAACATAAATATTATTAATGTGAGAAAAAGATACTTTAATACATTTTCCAAAAACAAAGCATATACAGTACTACCTTAATCCAGGCCAGCACAGCTAGGCCAGCAAAGTTTGGCCAGCACAAGGGCCACTCTAAAGCGTGTTTGGGCACTCTCAGAATCTGGGAGGATGGCGCACATCTGTGTGCTGGCCTCTCTGACTCCGAGAGTGGTCCAAACAAACTTTACAGTGGCCCTTGTGCCAACCAAACTTTGCTGGCCTAACTCCAGGTTAGGATTGCGCTCTAAATTCCTGTCATCTTCCAATATCTCACCTTTTGTAAAGTCAGATAAAATCTTAATCACTTGCCAAATAACATTATTTCAAAGATTTGTGCCCCCCCAATAAGTACCCATATTTTTGTCCCATATGAGGGAGGCAGGGATTGGCAGAAGGGCTCAGGTGAACCTCAGGAGGAGTGTGTGTGTGTGTGTGTTGTTTTTTTCCTGAGGAAGGGGAAGAGGTTAAGACTTAGGCCTCTTCCTCTGTTAGGTGTCTTGACTGGATAGGTCGGCAGCCTGTTCCTCCTGAATTTCACCTGAGCCCTTCTGCCAATCCCTGCCTCCCTCATCCCTACAAAGGAATAGAATTTTAAAGCTCTTGTGGTAGATTGTGCATGCCCCACTTCTCTTTTCCTTGCAAGGCAAGCCCTGGACCAAGCATCCTCCCTGCCATGGCAATGGAAGTGCTAATTGGTGTGTTTTTGCACCATCCATCCTTCCTTTGAGTGTCTTCTGACTTCATCTACCTCTGAGATTGCCGGGCTTGGAGTGGTGTTATCTGAACGGCTATCATCCCAACACTATAGCTACTTTGCCTTGAGCACTCCTTTTATTTGGCGGGAGAGGTGCAATATATGACAGTTTAAATAAATGAATACTTCTCCTGTACATTGTGAAATTTCATTCATTACGATACCTGATCAAGGAATGGAAAACAGTGTTGATACATTTTTCCAGTGTAGTGAGGAAGGTAGGATTATAGTTCAGGTGGTTTATAATGTGGATAGTTGGGTGAACGAGGG
Organism: Lerista edwardsae; assembly: GCA_029204185.1. Taxonomy (NCBI): domain Eukaryota; kingdom Metazoa; phylum Chordata; class Lepidosauria; order Squamata; family Scincidae; genus Lerista; species Lerista edwardsae. The sequence continues at coordinate 3,255,063 of JAJKFI010000075.1, forward strand.
TTATGGAATTCCAACTGTGCATGTCATGACAGACAAAGAAGTGGTCTAGGCCAGTGAAAAAGAACCAGGCTTTTCTCTGTGAACAGTGGCTCATGGCACCAGCCAAGGAGCAGAATGCACCTGTGTGCAGAAGCTGAGCAGCATAATTAGAGATGAGCTACAGCTGTGGGTTGAGGTGTACGTGTCTCAGTGCACATAGTGAATGGCCACCAAATGGACTGCACTGATTGGTTGGCAAGCCTCAACTCAGGTATATGAGGAAACAGATCCCCAGTGCTAACTTGTGGGTAAGACCGATTAGGAGGGGATGCTGTCCGGTTCAACAGAAAAGATCTGCTGTGTAAGTTGCCAACTGACTTATCCTGTATGCTGTGCAAATGCCTGACTGATCTGTATGGATCAGTTTCCTTTTGCCTGGAAACTGACAATGCTGAATACATTTCTTATCTACACTAAGACTGTGTGTTGTGCATTCCTTTGCTGAAGCAGAAGAAGCCTTGCTGTTATCTTGGGAAGGCAGTTTCCTCTGTGCAACCGAGCTGTAACTCTGCTGAACATGCCAGGTGTTGGCGTGAGAGCCCTTCACATTTGGGGTCCTCTCCAATGCCACCTGGGCATAAGTCTTGGGGAGACGCGACAGTGCACTCATTATGAGACCCTTTGGAGATGAACAGATCTGGTTGAGTGGCTGAAGGGGGATAACGATCAGACTTGCATTTTTATAGAGCACTTGCTAGCATGGATTAAAAAAAAATAAGAGGCACGGCTGTCATGAAAAGAGCATTTTTATTGGGAATTACTCTCTTGGAAGTCTGGAATAAATTCTGATTGAAGATGGTGCCAGACATTTACCCCTGCTAACTGGGCAAGAGGCACTTTTCATGTGGTGTTCCTCTTATATTTAGCAGGGGGAGAGTAATTGTCCCTCTTCACTCCAGCACAGTGTCTTTTCTAGTATAGTGGCTGTTGCTGGTGGTGTTTTGAATATTTTTAGATTGTGAGCCCCTTGGGACAGGGAGCCATTTAACTTTATTATTACTACTTACCTATAAACCGCTTTGTGAACTTTGTGTTGAAAAGCGGTATATAAATACTATTTGAATGAATGAATTTCTCTGTTGATGCCTATAAAGATCCAGTCCTATCCAGCTTTCCAGTGCCAATGCAACCTTAGTACAGCCCCGAGATAAGGAAACAAATGCTTCCTTTCCTTGAGAAGGTCTCCGTGGCGGCCCCCTCTTTGCAAGATCCAGCGCATGCCCTGTTGGCATGGCTGCATTGACACTGGAAAGTTGGTTGAGCCTAAGGGTGGTGATTTCAAATGAGATTGCCCAAGTTCTCATACTTTGCTTATGTATGCATAAACCCTATTGGGGTTGTGGCATGAAAAGGTTGAAGACCACAGCCCTATAGGACGGTTTTGAGACATAAAATAACCTGTAGGGAAATGGGCATTCTCTCCAGTAGCATAGCTAGAGGGGGATCACAGCACTAGTTTTGCCCTTCCCCTTTGGAGTCATTCTAGGCAGCTAGAGCACAACAGAATGGCTCCAAAGGCGAGGGGGAGGGTCCACTTGCACTGCACGTGCTTAGCACTGCGACCTCACTCTAGCTACACTACTGATTCTCTCCACTCTCACCTTCCTTTGCTCTAACTTTCTTTTCTTCCCCATACCCCCATTTTCTTTTTTTGGAACTACCTGACATGATTAAAATTCCATTTCTTTCTTTTTCAGGAGGAGGAAAATGGAAACCGAACAGGTACGTAGCATCAGAAATGAGCTTCCATCTTGCATGGTCTACACTTTTTTTTCAAACTACCACCTTACCACTAACACATGTGTGGCATTCTCTGTAAGCAACACATTTGGGTTAATTTCCTTTGTGGTACATTGCAATATTATTTCTCAGTTCCTCTTGTAATTTTGTTCTCTAATCAAACGTTGAATTTGAAGTGATTCAGAAGGAGAGCTCCTATCAGTATCTCCTACTCACATTTTTGCTCTTTTGTCTTCTTATTCCCCCTTTCTTTCCTTGAGCTGCCTGGTTCTGTCAGCAGTCATTAATTCTCAGTGCATTACATTGGCTATTTTTGTTCTTGGCCCACCACTCAACCTTACATTATGCTAAAAAGTGTCAAATCCCCCCATCTATTGAACTTTTGTTCCCTCCACCTCTGCCAAAACCTCTCAGACTTTGACCCACAACCTGGTATCACCTGTTAAACCCATGCACGCGCACATACAGCTGTGCTGGTGAACTCTTCCTGGTAATTGGCCTAAGTTCTGTGATGTCATAGAATGTTAGTTTTGAAGTGCAAGCAGAGAAATGTTACAATCAGAAGTGACCTAAATTATTCTTGGACTTGGACTATTGGAATCTTGGCTACACAAGATCTTGTCTGACATGAAAGTTTCTCCAACCAACTTTCAGATCTACAGTGGTCCTAGAAGCCCCAGTCTCCCATTTTTTTCTACAGTTGCAAAACCTCGTCTTCTAATTTCACCTTGAAACTATTGTAGTCTTGCCTTTACTTGTGCAGAAGTTTCTAAATTCCTCTTCTCCACACTCTAATCCAGTCCAGTTTGTAGCTTCCTATGTGCTGTTCTCTTGAGAGAGTGTGGTAAGAGGCCAGGGCACTGAAGGGTTGGGGGAGAACTATGATTTTGTCCAAGGTAATAGAAAGATAGCTTCGTCTGGAAACGGCTATGTTATGATTAACATTGCTATTCCCTACTTCTAACCCTGTTTGAAGGACAGGTCTGCAACTCCAGTGCCTTGAGGCGGGATTTTGAGCTGAACAGATCTGATGCCATCAGAACGCATCACTGCTCTCTGTCTTTGATAGAAAACTTTTGGCTTTTCTGGGAGTGGCACTCAGTTACTCTTAAGGGGAAAGCACTGAGGGTTGCTGCTGTCTGGAGACTGCTAGTAGTCATGGGTAGCCCAACTACACGCCCTTTTGGTTGGGTCATGCCATGTCTATCTTTTAGGGAAGTCTAGGCCTAGCTAAATAGCTTCCTGGCCAACTCATAGTCGGCCTCCCAAACCTCTTGATATTTGCTGCCATGATTTGTTCCCACTGCCCTACTAGAGAAGACCATGGAGATGATACAAGAAACATCAAGACTCCTAATGCCATCTTTCTCTCTGATGCCACCTTCCTTTCTCTCTCACACAGGCCCCACACGGAACCGTCTGGAACCCATGGACACCATCTTTGTGAAAAGTGTAAAGGAAGATGGTCCAGCACACCAGGCTGGTCTCCGAACAGGTGCGAGAAGGGACTGCTTTTTCTTTATGCTCCCACACAACTGTTTGGGCTGTTTTTTAAAGAGTACCTGTAGAAGCACCCAAATAACTTCATTCCCATTACTGAACTATGGCAGTCTTGCCTTGATCTTTGGCTGATTTTAACAGATCTGTTCAGTCTTCTCATGCCTGGACTGTTTGTTGTCCCAGCACTAGTAAAGCAGTGCTGTTAGTATAAATGTATTCTCCTTTGCTCCTTTCAGGGAAAGAACTCCTGGGAGAAAGCTGGCTGACCTAGGGGAGTAATTGCAGTTAGTGCACAAGTACCCCTTCCTGCTCCTCACTTTTCCTTTATTTGGACCAACAGCTGAACAGGGGAGAAAAACTTATTTTTTTGTATTTGCTTCCACCATCCCAGGTTACTGAGACCAGTCAGAGAAAGGCCATCTGGGAAGAAAATCCCTCCCAGAAGAGCACTGACTCTCAGGGTTTGCTGCCATTAAAAATAAGTTAAAAATCAAAATTAAAAATTAAAAATCAAACCCATTAAAAATTAAAAATTAAAAATCAAACCCATGCTAGTATCTATAGGGTGAAGAAATGTGACTATAATGAACATGGACTTGGCGGATTGAGGGTAACTAGTTCAGTGCTTCCCAATCTGTGGGTCGCGACCCACCATTGGGAAGCAAAACTGGGCCATTCCTACTTAAGGGGAGTGGCCCAGTTACGGGTGTCCCGACAGCGCCGCTGCAGTTGTGGTGCCACGGGATACCCAGGGGCTGTAGCGCTTACCTGGGGATCACACTGATGTCTGAGGCGGGTTGGGAGGCCTGCAGTCTCCTCTGTTTTTCACACATTTTTCGTCATGCTACTGTTGTGCAAAAGCAGGAAGTGCTTGTTGCATGAAAAAACGGGGCGTTCCTCTGCATCACAGAAGCCCCCTCAGACATCAGCCCGATCCCCAGGTAAGCGCTACAGCCCTTGTGTGTCCGGTGGCGCCGCAATCGCAGTGGTGCCATTGGGACACCCCTGCAGCCCCAGGCCCCGCCCACATAAGCACTCGGCGCATTCCCAGTATCTGAGTAGGACTTCGGAAACCGCTGAACTAGTTTATTAAAAGTTTGAAAGCAGGGGGGATGAAACAAAATGAGAAAAGAAAATGCCTGTGCATTTGGCTGAAAAGCACATAAAAAGGTTTTCCCCAATTGGATGCAATAACATGTCACGCCTAACAGTTGGAGCTGGGATGCTGCTCAAAACTGCCAGCCCATATCTTCTCAAAGTGTCACTGAGTCAACCCATGGACGTTTGCACGCTAGCTGGAGTCACTCAGCAGACAACAAAAAGTCCCTGATGGTAATCTAGGTAGTCGGTCCCTAACTTAAGCAATTTAGCGTGCAGTCCTAACCAACCTTCCAGCACTGGCATAGCTGTGCCAGTGGGGCATGTGCTGCATCCTGCAGTTGGAGGGCAGTCACGGAGGGAATGTTTGTTCCCTTACCTTGAAGCTGCATTGCTCTTATCCCATTGCTGGAAAGTTGGTTAGGATTGCACCCTTACATTGCTCAAGCAATTCCCATTAATAGTTGTGGATGAGCAAGTGGGTGCTCTGCTATGGGCTCCCAAAGAATAGGTGACTCAGGCGACTGGCAGAGAACAACAGACACTTCCTCTGGTATAGGAAATAGAAAACTTGATTTGATAATATCAGGTTATCTGACTGGAGTAGTGGAGTTCACCTGCCTTCTCCATCCCACCCCTTGAACTTTAACAGATAGGGTTGCTACCCAGTGGGCAAGGTAGCTCTGTTGCTAAGCAGATTAGCTGCCTGAGACTGGAAGACAGACCCTGAATCCACATCCAAAACATGTTTTTGGAATAATGGAGTTTCCAAATAAAGGGTGCCCCAGCAGCTTTTTTTTGGCTGCTGTATCTACACAGGAGCTTCTGGGGAGCTAGAAGTGTCCAAAAATACAGAAAAATGGGGGGGGGGGACAGAGCATTTATCACAGTTCCCCAGATGGGGCATCCCATCACTGTGCCTGCAGTAACAGTCCAGAGACTTGGCTCTCTCTATGAAGTCCCTGTCTTTTCCCACTCTGCCTATTCTCTGGCCCTCCATGGTCAATCATTGTTCCAGCTATAGAAAGGTGTTAGCCTAAATTTGCCTATACTGCTTGAAAGTTTTCAGGCTGGGTTTGGTACAATTTCAGAAGCTGGAGGGTCTGCTTGAACTGGAGGATTTCCTGCTGAGTGAAGGAATATGCTAGGAAAGAGCGCAGCATAGTGGCTAAGATGTGAGCTATTAACCAAGAAGTCCTTGCTTCAAATTGCAGTGTTGTTCTGAACTCGCTGGGAGGCCTTGGGCAAGCCACAGTTTTTCAAGCCTCAGCCCTGCCCTCCGTCTGCAATATGGGGATAATAATTACCTTACAGAAAGTGCTTCAGGAAAAGTAAATGAAAGTATCACCATCATCATTATTGTTAGGTATTGGGTTGTATCCAAAGAAAGTGAATCCTGACCTAGCTCTTTTGAAATCGCTAGAACTTAAACCAGTCACAACTAACTTGTCTCAGAGTGCAATCCTAACCTGGAGTTAGGCTGGCACAAGTTAGGCCAGCAAAATTTGGCTGGCACAAGGGGCACTGTAAAGTATGTTTGGACCACTCTTGGAGTCAGAGAGACCAGCACACAGACATGTGCCATCCTCCCTGGCTCCGAGAGTGGTCCAAACAGCATCTCTTGTGCTGGTCAAACTTAGGTGCCCTAACTGTGCTGGCCTAACTCCAGGATAGGATTGCATTCTCACTGATTTTGATAGATGTTAGTCATCACAACTTGCTTAAATCCCAGCGATTTCAAAAGGGCTTAGTCAGTCAGTATTCACTGACTGGATTATCATCATCATCATCATCATCATTAATTTCCAGGGACCCAGAGCGACCTGCCTTGCATTGCCCCTTGCCCAGGATTAGTAGAATCAAAATTAATGATGTAAAACAAAGATTATATGCCATCAATTTACATCAATCAGTTGGGTTGGTTTGCAGAATCAGACCTTTCTTGGTAAAGAATTTAGGTCAGCTGAACACTCCAGATTAATGGAGGATGCATATATTACCTTTTTCCTGTATCTGAAATAAGCTAAAATACCTTGCTGTATTATAGATGTTTTTGCTTTTAAAAACACTTTATCCACCCTGTGCCTTTAGTAGTAATGTTGTGCCTCCTATTCATTGGTGGATTGGGGGATGGGGCTTTTCCTCTTCTGTAGGAGACCGTCTTGTCAAAGTGAATGGTGAGAGCATCATTGGGAAAACCTACTCACAGGTCATTGGCCTCATACAGAACTGGTGAGTACTTTTCCACCATCTCACCTCTATGGTTCTTTCAGGGATGCTGGTTTTAGTGTACAGACATTATGGCGCTTAGGGGCCATGGAGAGTGAGTTTAATCAGTGCTGGTAAGAACATAAGAAGAGCCCTGCTGGATCAGGCCAAAGGCCCATCTAGTCCAGCTTCCTGTATCTCACCAGGTGCCCCAGGGAGGCATGAGACAACAAGATGCTTGGATCCTGTTGCCACTCCCTTGCACCCAGTACTCTGAAGTAGCCTACTACTAATGTAAGGAGGTTACAACCCATCATAGCCTATAGCCCACGATGGACTTTTCTTCCAGAAATCCGTCCAATCCCCACTTAAGAGCATCTAGACGAGATGCCATCACCACCTCCTGTGGCAAAGAGTTCCACAGATTAACTACCCGCTGGGTAAAATAGTACTTCCTTTTATCTGTTTTAACTCTCCCAACCCTCAGTTTTAGCAGATGCCCCCTGGTTCTGGTGTTTTGAGGTAGGGTGGATACCTGAGATTCAGCCTGACTTAAGATCACAACCCTCATTCTTTTTTGAATTTTCTTTTTTAAGAAGCAAAGTTTGGGGGTGATTACAGAGGAAACTGGGCTTTCAACCGCAAGGTTGGGAGTTCGAGACTGCGTGACGGAGTGAGCTCCCGTTGCTTGTCCCAGCTCCTGCCAACCTAGCAGTTCGAAAGCACCTAAAATGCAAGTAGATAAATAGGGACCACTTTGGTGGGAAGGTAACGGCGTTCCGTGCGCTACGGCGTAGAATCATGCTGGCCACCATGATCGGACAAAAACGCCGGCTCACAGGCTTTGAAACGGAGATGAGCACCGCCCCCTACAGTCGGTCACGACTAGACCATTCGGTCGTGGGGAAACCTTTACCTTTACAGAGGAAACTGTTTTAAAGTTCTGCAGTTTAGCAGCTGGAAGAGTTCTGTGTAACTCCAAAAGATTGCTGAGATAATAAGCCCAAGATAAAAGGATATGTCTGTTCTCTCTATTTTGAAATGAACCAATGTGATTTTCAGCATTTGTCTTGGTTTTGGAAAGCTCACTGCAGGCAACATTCCTCTTCTAATCTTATATCATATCTGAGTGCTGCTAACAAAGAGACAATGGCTTGCCTTACCTTTTTGCCTGATTTGGATGTCTGCTGCATTCAGCTTTGTGTCTAATTAGCCTTCAGATTGTAATAGGGTTCATGGGAGGCAGACCTGATTTGAGAGGGGAACCTAAATATAGCCATTGGGGAACTTGCAGAATGAAATAAAGCTAGGAACCCCAGACGCACACAGACAGGTTGACCCAGACAAAAGATATGCACATACAACACATGTATAGTGCCTGGTCCAGAGTCATCAAAGGCATGTGGAAAAAGGGAAAACTGAGAAGACACTTCAACAGGCAAGCTGTAAAAAGCAACCAGAATTTTTGCAAAGAGATTGTGGGAGAAAGTGAAGCTGGAAAGATCCTGGTTGCTGAGAAATCTGTGCTGGAATTTTGAAATTTTTTTTGACATCATATGTGGGATATGATGTCATTGCATTCGGCATTCCCTCCCCTAAAAGTAGCAACTAGTGAATTGGTGGGGGTGGGAATAGTGGCATCCTTTTACTAGTCATTCTTGGGGAAATGAGGGTCAGTGAAAATGTGTGGCTTGAGAAAATGGGAGACTTGAGAGGCAGTTTTCTCAAAAAGTTGAGAGATTTGGATGGATGTGGCTGTAAGGCTAATGCTTCAAACGTCATATGAAATCTGGCATGTGGGAGCTTGAATGTGTACTATTACTAGTACTAGTAGTGGTAGCAGTAGCGGTACTGGTACTACTAGTACTGGTAGTACTACTACTAATAGTAATGCTTCCCAGTGATGTGGTAGTTCTCCTAAACCAGGGGTCAGGGAACTTTTTTACCTTTTACCCCAAAATATATTTAGATACGCCAACGTTAACCCCACCACCACCACCAGAACAAAAGAAAAAAATTTACATATTGGAACCTATTGCTTTTTATTTGATTAATTAATAAGCTTAATTAATGCTATGTAAATATGAAGTTGTAAAGGGTTTGGGAGAGTTAGGAAAGTTCTTTAAATATTTTTTAATCTTACTCTTATTGTAAATATCTAACCTACTTAGTTAGATTTGATTTTGTCATATGGGGTGTTAAAATATTCTTGCTTGATGACATCACTTCCTTTGGGCCCTGGTGATAAAAAGTTTGAGAGCCATTATACTGGATTAAAGAAAAACACTTTTAAGGTCAGAAAGTAAGATAAAGGGGCAGCCTCCAAAGACTTATTTCAGAATTTAAAAGATTTGTTTGCAACTCTGGATCAAACCAAAAAATGATAGCAGTAGCCATTTTTTATGCAGATATCTGTTTCATGCACTTGTCAAACAGGGAATACCTCATTTTTACATCACAAGGAGTGTGCATGTAGGTAAGGAGATTCAGCTCGCCTCATACAAACATCTCTTAATGTAAAAAATAAGATCCTCTCCATTTTAAATATTAACAGGATGAATGGAAGCAAAACAAATACATCTGTTGCCTGATTAGTTTGACCCCCCCCTCCCCACTGCACAGAAACATAGCTGTGGAGAAGGCAAGGGCCATTCCTAATGTGTGCTAATACAAAGGGGGCTATGCAACTTAGCAGCAAAGTATCTGCTTTTCCATTCTGGAGAAGGCAAATAGTACTAACACAGAAACGCAGCAAGCGTTCCTATATTTTGTCTCCTGCAGCTCGCTTTCCCTCTCGCTTCGCCTCACGCTGTATGCTTGCCTGGCGCCTCTCTTTGGTGTCCTGCGCACACGCACGTGCCCCACACACCCCACGACATGTTGAGCCCCAATCCGGATCGGAGGATCCTTGCACTGGGCTACAGGTTGAGGGGGAGGAGGACAGTCTGGTGTCAGCTCAGACTGTTCTGCAGCCAGTTGTGTTTGCCCCAGCCTGCATTCTCCTTACGTTCAGTGGCCAGCCGGCGTCTGTCAACTTCTGTTTGTTCAGAAGTAAGTCAGATTGAATTCAATGTGCTTTACTCCTGGGGCAGTGTGTGCATTGGACTGCAGTTTTAATTAAGATGGGGTGCAATCCTATTAATACTTACCCGGGAGTAAGTGCCATTTACTATAATGGGACTTACTTCTGAGTAGACATTCATAGACTTGCACTCTTAGGCGATCAATTTTTTAAAAAATCTTCGTTCCAATCAGCCCCTCCCCTGGCAACAGCACCCAGCCTTAGGGGACACCTTCCATCACACACGGACACTTCGGGATATTAAAGAAGCGCCACATCTGGCCTTGGGCAGCGATCGAAATGATGGGGCTGCGTGTTCTGCAAGAAGCCTGAGTGAGGGGTGCGCAGTTCCCCCCCCAGCAGGGCAACGGGGGTGGGGGAAAGACATGTTACCCCTGCTAACTGGGCAAGAGGCACTTTTTCCAGTGGTGTTCCTCCTATATTTTAGCAGGGGAAGAGTAATTGTCCCTCTTCACCCCTGCACAGTCTTCTAGTGGCTGTTGCTGGTGGGCTGCCTTTTTTTTTTAAGATTGTGAGCCCTTTTGGGACAGGGAGCCATTTAACTTTATTATTACCATTTGCCTGTAAACCGCTTTGTGAACTTTGTGTTGAAAAGCGGTATATAAGTACCTGTTGACTGACTGACTGACCTCCGATGCCCGGCCGTCCCTGGCTTGCCTCTTCACTGCAGCCCTGCTCTGCTGCCGCTCAGGTCCAATGCACCGCCACTCTGCCGCTCTCCTCGCTGCATCCACGTGCTCTAAACTGCTGTGGTGTGAAAAGCAGAGCAGGCGCAGAGCAGTCTGGAGCGCATTTTGCTGGCCAGCGAAAGTGGGCAGAGCAAAACAAACAAAACAAAATGGAGCCAGCCAGCCAGCGACGGAACCGGAACGGGGATAATAGACGGTCGCTCTGCCAGGACACAGCCAGGCATGCATATAGATTCATATGCATGCCCGGCTGTGTCTCAGCAGCACGACCATCCATTACCCCCAGGAATTTCATTTTTACCCCATTTGGGGTAATTAACCCCTGTTCCCAGACCACAGTCCTAAACGGTTTCATTTTGATAAAACCTTACAACAACCTTGGTAAAAGTTGGCTGGTAGTATTTTCAGTGTATTACAGTGGCTTATTAATGCCATTTGGGGAGTTCCGATGACTGGTCTGAGTTTTGAACGGGGGACTTCCAGCATCTTTAAAATGCACCCTGCAGAGTAATGAAAAAGGAGGGGCTGCTTGGGAAAATGGAGACATGTTAGATCACCGTTCCATGCCTGTAGCCTGATGGCATCTCCCTGGGTTAAACAACCAGGGCTTCCAGGTCGGGAACACATCTCTTCCAGACGCAGATGCCACAGTAGTGTCTGTGGTTGAAAGGTTAGATACATAGTGTCTGTGGTTGAAAGGCCTGATTACGTGTGTGTGGGAAGCATCTGTGAGCACCACTAGAGCAGTTTCTGGTTGTCCTTTGTGTTGTCCCTCTTATCTTGCCTTTTCTTGTAAATGGAAGACAAGCAGAATTCCAATCACAGATAGAATCTGGGAGACTGGGAATTTTTGTTCCATCCCCTGCTTTCTCCTTGCAGGTATTCTCTAAGAACAGGAGACAGATTTGAGACGAATGAGATCTGATAGAGCTGAGAATGTCTCTTTCTGGCAGCTCATGGGGTCCAAAGGATGGATGTGAACCCAGGGTCGAATTTCAGCTCAGCCAGTAGGTGATCAGACGTCACTGTCCCAGTGGCTGATTCTTCAGAGGAAAGAACTATCTGGTCCAGAGAAAGAGCATCTGCTATGTACCCAAAAGGACAAAAGTTCAGTCTCTGGAACTTCCATTTGAAAGGACCATCTGAAATGCTTTCCATTTGAAAGCAGAGCTAAGAAAGATCTCTGAGATTTGGTGAGCTACTTCTAAGTCGTGGCCTAAGCACGATGGACCATCAGTGTGCTAAAGCAGCTCCTTGCATTTTGCAGTGCGATTTCCCCTCGACATCTCTCTTTGCAAATGAGCTGCCACCCAGCTCTTAATCCAAATCATCTTCATGGGGATGTGAGTGAGGGCAGGGGATAGTTTCTACGTGTTAGTGCTAATTCATATACCAGTACCACTGTTAGGAAGGGAGTATAGCAGGAAAAACAGCACTGTGTGTGTGTGTGTGTGTGTGTGTGTGTGTGTGTGTGTGTGTGTGT
>JAJKFI010000075.1:3266911-3303318 GCA_029204185.1 Lerista edwardsae
TGTGTGTGTGTGTGTGTGTGTGTGTGTGTGTGTGTGTGTGTGTGTGTAGGAGAGAGTGAGTGCACAATAATTGGTGATAGAGAGGCAGACCAAACTTGTTCTATATTATTTTTTAAAACAATCCTTCTCTCCTCTGCAGTGAAGATGCTTTGGAACTCTCCATCATGCCCAAAGATGAGGATATTCTGCAGCTGGTGAGTGCTTTGCTTGAGGGGATGCTCTCCTAGTACTTTCCTGCGCAGGTGGAGAATAAACCAGGCTTATGAACATGTCCCCATGTTTGTTTCTGGAGCTGGGAATTCTTTGAGGGCCTAACTTAAAGTTACGTGCAGATGTGTATAACTCAAGCCCCAGTAGCCTCTGTTAAAGAAAGAAAAAAAATGCAGCTTCAAATGGGGGAGAATTTAGAGCAGACTAGTGGTGGGGGCATGGTTACCCCTTCCCGTGTATGCTGTGTAATCTTAATTTCTTTAAGATGCGTTCCCTCCCATGGGGTTCCAAGTGCATACTTACCCTCACAAATGCATGTTTGAAACCCACAGTGGCAGACCTGAGGGGGGTGCAAGGAGTGCAAAAGCCCTGGGCACTGGGCTGGGGGGAAAGTGGTGACGATGCCTCCCCCCTCTCTGAATCAGAGCTCAATGTTGAAGTGGTGAAGGCGAAGGGGCGGCCAGCCCTTCGGAGTGCGTCTGGTTGCTTCGACAAGAGGCTTCCGCGGCGACATCTCAGAGGGGCGAGTGGCGCTTCATAGCTGCGTCTGGTCCCTCTGAGAAATGGCCACAGAAGCAGATGGGCGGCCTGCTGTTTGGAGCTGCATGAGGCTGTGGGGTGGTGGTGGAGGTGGCACCTGCTGGGGGTGCACCCCTCGAGGTGTGCCCTCAGGTGCCAGCCCCCTCCCCAGGATCACCCCTGAGAACCCCCATGGTAGTGGTGTGTGTGTGCGTGTGTGTGCGTGTGTGCGTAAGAGGGGTTCAGTTGGATTGGAGAAGTAATGAATGTCGAAAGACTTAACCCATCTTCCCCTGTACTTTGAAGTTTCTCCTCTCTAAATTGTTCCTTCTATAAAGCTCGTCCTTGTTTCCTCTTTCTGTTGTTGATCCCAAAGATTCTTCACAAGCCACCTTGAAGGCTAATTGATTTATTGTAAGCAGGAACTTTTTGTAGGGCCCATGGTTGTACTTTTCTCATTGTAAGCCAATACACAAATAGCAAGCTTGAGATGCATATAGTTCTTTCTGAGTATTCAAGGAATTTCATCAATATATTATTATCTCCATAGTCCTGTAAGGGGAGTCAGTGTTGTTATCCTCATGTTGCTGGTAGGGATTGAGGCTGCAATAAGAGTGTCATACCTGTGTCCACCAAAAAAAAAAAAAAAAAAATCTGTGGCAGAGATGGGACTTGAAGTGGGGACTTCTCAAGTTACAGTTGTCTGCCACTGTGTTCCAACTGGGAATTGGGGGTACATCTGTGCAGGACTTTCAGGGTGCATATGTGAGAAATGGCATGCATGCATTCATTCATTGCACTGAATGTTGACAAGCTATATATGCCATATATAGTTATATCGGCCACTGCTGAATGTCACTCAGGTTGTATGTATATCAAAAAAGAAAGAAAGAAAGAAAAGCTCCCTGCCAAGGAAAGCGGAATTCACAACCTGTATAACGTCTACAAATGAAGTAAACTTGCATATATTGGCTGATTTCAGAGTTGGCAATTAGCATTCATCTGGTTGCCATTGGCAGCCTGGCACTTCTGTTCTGGTGAGTGGTATTGGTGAGTTTGTTTTCTTTTTCCATGCCTCTTTGGGCAGCAGCTGCTATCCTGTAGGGCAGTGGTTCCCAAATTGTGGGTCGGGATCTGCAGGTGGGTCATGAGACAATTTCAGGTGGGTCATGAAGTACCTGGGGCAGCCATATTAAAAATATGAGAAGATGGGATGCTGAAAAGAGGGAGGGCTGCATAGTTGTTTTGCTTGTGTCAGGGTTGCAAATAGACTTTTCTTTCTGATTCACTTTGCTATTGGAAAACGGCTGAGAAATAACCAAACTGATGCTGCATTCCAAAGAAAGCAGCAGGCTCTGGCGAACGCATGCCATTTTCAGTCATGACATCACTTCTGGTGGGTCCTGAACAGATTATCATTCTAAAAAGTGGGTCCTTTTACTAAAAAATTTGAGACCCACTGTTTTAAAGAGTTTGAAAGACTCACTGCTGCCCTCAGTAAGAGGGGGAGTTAAAATTTGCAGGAATTGCCCTCATTGTGCAGTCACAGAGTCATGGAAGATGCACTGCTTACATATCACTCTGAGATACCTTTAATTCGCACAGTGTCTCTCTTTATTATGCTTGTCATTGGGACAGCCCTGCACAGTGAGTCAAGTGATGCTCCTAGCCGGCACATGTGACAACTTGAGCTGCATGCCGAAGGGCCTCCCACTGTGGCCAAACCCTCAACCTCAGTTTGCCATTGGTAACAAGGGTACAATGCCAGCCTTCCCTTGCAGGATTGGTAAGAAGACAAAGACGGTAATAAACTTTGCAAATGACAAGGGCTGTGCAACCTTGTAGCAAGATTAAACATAGAATGCTGCATAATAAAATAAGCCCAAGCCTTTGGAAGCTTCCCTCTTCAACCAGCACCTCCAGAATCTAGCTGCGGTGCTTTTGGGAGGTGCTGAGGTTGCTAGGAGGTGCAAATACCTAGGTGGAAGAAGTTCTACAGGTATGAGGCAGGTGCCATTAATCTCTCTCTGAGGGCCTTCATCACAGAGGTGTAGCAGAAAGCAGGAATAATTACTAGGGCACTGATTCTCAAACTGTGGGTTGGAACCCATGAGGTGGGTCGCAAGACAATTCCAGGTGGGTCACATAGCTCCTAGGGCAGTCATCATTGAAAATATGGCAAGATGGGGCACTGGAAAGGGGAAGGGTGTGTGGTTGTTTTGCTTGTGTCGAGGTTGTAAATAGGCTTTTCTTTCTTTCTGATTCACTTTGCTATTGAGAAATAACCCAATGTATTGCTGCATTCTCAGGAAAGCAGCAGGCTGTAATGGCACTTCCAGCCATTACATCACTTCCAGTGGGTCCCAGACAGATTGTCATTCTGAAATATGGGTCTCAGTGCTAAAGTGTTTAAGAACCACTGTACTAGGGTGTACCTTAACAGGTATATGCATTTGTCATAGGCCAAAGGGGAAGAGGCAGAATTGAAGCTAGGGGTAAGGAGGCTGTGTTCTGCAGTATAACCAACACCATGGGAAATTAAGTGCCTTCCCACAAGTAGCTGCCCATCTTACTTTGACGTATTGCTGAACCCCGCGCTGAAAATATGCAGTTACAGCAATACTGTGGATAGCACAGGTGATGCATTGTTCAAAAGTTGAGCATTATGACATAACAGTGCTATTGAAACAGTGCTATTGGAGACTCATTGAGCTACTTACGATGTGGGAAATTGACCCAGAATGCAATGCTCCCGTTGGTTAGAATGGCTGTCAGTTATGCTAGGACAAAAAGCCCTGTAATAAAATGGTGCTAAAGAAGCCCACACTATCTATATATGCCTGTATTTGCCTTTCAAAAGTCTAGCATGTGGAACCCCCACCAAAAGCACCTCGCCTTTTGGTACCCCTGCCTCGGTATTCATTTTTTTCTTGTGTTTTGCCATTGCTACTGTTTTCCAGATAGAACCCCCAAAGTTAGATGCTTGCATAACCCTTGCAGATGGTGAGGCTGCAAAACCAAAGTCTGTGCCACAGAGCAGTGAGGTCTTAAGCCAGGGAGCACAGCAATGTGGCTATGGCCAGTATGTAAAAAAAAAATTTTTTTTTAACATTTTAATGTAAAATTTATAAAGCTCAAAGAGACGTCAAAACAAAACGTGTGAAATATCTTTCTTCCTCTCACAATATCTGGAGGGAAATGTTGCCTTTACAAGTGAAAATGTGAGCAAAACTTGCATCGCACCTTGTTTCATATGTGAAAGAACCACCCTGCGTGTGTGTGTGTGTGTGTGTGTGTGTGTGTGTGTGGGTGGGTGGGTGGGTGGGTGGGTGGGTGGGTGGGTGTAGCTTGCCAGCCAGAAGTTGGGCATCTGTGCTGTGCAAGGTTGAGGCCATTTAAGGCTTTAGAGACGTCAAATTATGCAGTAAAGTCAACGGGGAGGCAAGGCAGATGCATTCGTGTTACATGCTCTTGAGTTGCCCCAGTGCAATTTAAGAGCGGTTCTCAGTCAGTAGCTGAAGCACGAGATACAGGAACATAGTTGGAGACACAGTAACATCCACTCCAGGTGTAAGGAGCCAGTCACCCGATGTTTCTCTTGCTTTTCCACATCTGTTTCCAAAGGAACCTTTGTGTGGATTTTCCCCTGCCCCGGTGCCTCACAGGGGTGTGTCAGCATTCCTGTGGTGCGAAAGCCGGCTTGGCCAGCCAATGAGAGAGCCCCGGGTTACAGAGCGACTCTTGACAGGATGCAAAGCAAGGCATTCTCAGCTTTTCTTTATCCCTCCC
This sequence comes from Lerista edwardsae, assembly GCA_029204185.1. Lineage (NCBI taxonomy): Eukaryota > Metazoa > Chordata > Lepidosauria > Squamata > Scincidae > Lerista > Lerista edwardsae. The sequence continues at coordinate 3,271,430 of JAJKFI010000075.1, forward strand.
ACATCAGGACGTCCCAACTTGAGAAAAAAAAAAGAAAGAAGAGTAAAACTTAAAAGGAAAGATTGAGAAAGAGAGGAAATATTAGGCTGGGACGTCAGAGGTTCTCAGGGGAAGGGAGAGTTTTGGGTTTTTTTTGAAGAGGGGAAAGAGAGAGCAACAAAGACGGAAGGCTGTAAACAGAGCACCGAAGGAGTCTAAGGTAATCATTTCATATTGTATGCCTATTCCATCCCTGTCAAAAATAAATTGCAGGTCTCTGTAATTGGGCAGATACTGGAAATAACTGGGGGTTTTCTTGGCAGGCAAAAAACGTCTGATTCGTACCTAAATGACAAGCGGCCAGGGTGTCAACTCCATCATATTACTTAGCATAGGGTTGAAAAAAGATGTTGGTTTTCCAGTCAGGATGCCTGAAGTTTGGCAAGGACAGGGGATGAGGGTTGAAAACGTCTTTTGAGCCGCAAGAGCTGCTTTCAAGCAAGGGACAACAAAGTGCACGACGTTTAACGAACCAGCTTTGCTGCCTTTCTGCCTCAACACGCCATCAGTCATCTTAAAAAGGAAGGTTTTGCTGCCCCTTTAAGTGGAGGCCTGGTTTCAAATATAGCTCCTTTTTTGGATCTTGGCAAGGCTCTGGCCAGAAATGTGGTTTTGTCTTAACGGGCAGGATTCCAGTGTGACAGCAGGGCTAGGCCAGGCACTGTTCAGATTTTTTTCTTTTTGGTCCTTGCGGTGGTGCCCGAGCGTTATTGCGACCTAGCTGAACATGCTGAATATACGAGGCAGAATCCCCATCTGTCCCTCCCAACCCGATCCCTTCGCCACTCTGACCTGGCCGAGGAGTCGCTTGCTTGTCTTTTACCATACGCATTGCATCCTGGGATCGGCTCTCGGCCTGCAGTGCATCAGATGTGGGCATGGATCAGAAGCCTTCTCTTCCAAGGCACACGCACGAGTCAAAATTGCTCTGACCTCCCTTCCGAGACACAGAAGTATTGCTTGCCCTTCCATCCCTGCACCCTGTGAAGAAGGAGCTGCAGTGTGTTGTGTTGATGACAGGAGACATCCTTTTCTGACAGGGCTTCAGATGCTACCGGCCCTCTTGTTTCTTTTTTCCAGTTTTATTTTCTGTTTTCAAGGGGAGTCTGGTTGTTTAGGGGGGAGGGAGTGGCTTCGTTCTAAGGTTGGAGGCAAATTTTCATTGTGGGGTGGGTGAAAGAGGAAAAAGCCCGAAGTATAATCTGCATCTGAATCTTTAAGTTCTTACCTGAAGCCTGTCTGACATTAGTAGAGCTTTTATCAGCATTCGCTCCAGGTTTGGGAGGGCCTCAGCAGGACTGCTTGGTGCTGGTCTTTCCTCCAGTAGCCCCCTCCCCCCAAAAAAATCCTTGGCACCTCTGCCGATTTGGTTGCTCAGAAAATTGGCAGGGGAGCAGCGTGCGATGCTAACCTGCTGCTGCTGTTGGCTCCTCATTTGCCTGCCTTCAGAGTCAGTGTGCAGACGACACAACCAAGGACCAGGGTCATGGGGCAGAAGATGACTCCTGTTCCCCCCTCCCTGCCATGCTGCTTTTCCTGCATCTGTGGCAATCCTGCATCTGTGGCAATCCTGCATCTGTGGCAATCCTGTCTACACTTATCCTAAAGTAAGCCCCCATTGACTGTAATAGGACTTACTTCAGAGTGAACATGCATAGGATTGGACTCTATATTACTTTGGCAAACGTACATCTAGGAACATGTGTTTGCTGGGGTAAAATGCGATTATTTCTTTTTGAAGTGCCAAGCTAGTGATGGGCAGGGGGTGTGTGTGTTTGTGTGTGAGTGAGTGAGAGAGAGGGGGGGGGTGTTGTTGTCTAGCATTATATTAAACACCCATATGGACACATATATAAATATGTTAAGGTTTCTGCAAGCCCCCCCTGACCATCAGCCATTGGCTGAACTGCTGTGATGCGAGAGGAAAAACATTCATTTTGGAATCCTGAAAAGTCAATCAAGCATGCTTTAAGGGAAGTCAAAGGGATTTTTAGCTGGTGGGGGAACACTTCACACATGGTCAGATTTTTTACTTCAGAGTGTATGAATGTGTGTGCAGTTCATCAACTATTTTTACTAGAGAGGTACTTGGCATCTTCCCCAAAACATACTGCCTGAAATTGTTTCTATAGCCAGTGCTCTGTATCCCTCTATTGAATCTGGGCTGGTAACTGGGTAGCAAGCAGAACATTTCTGGGGGCCAGAAGTGACCCAAAGGCCAAGTAGATGGCTGCTGTCCCCCTAGATAATGCAAGTGTGTATACGCAACAATTTTTCATCTTAGAAAACAGATTTTATGTCTGTGACTCATTGCTGACTTTCCTGGTATGGGTAAAAAGCTAACTCTTGAAAACTCAGCTTTCTGTCTACTCCTTGTCCATCTTTTTTCTCTTTGATTTTCTCTTTCTCAGGCATATTCTCAAGATGCCTACCTAAAGGGCAATGAACCATACTCCGGTGTGGCCCAGAGCATCCCTGAACCACCACCCATATGCTACCCTCGGAAAACCTACCCGTTCCAGTCGAGGTCCTCCCCCTGGGATGTCCCAACAGCTGAGACGTACCAGGGGCAGCAGGCGGACAACAGACAGCTCTACCATTCGGGGTCCTCAGGCCCATCTTCTCCCTTGAACAGCACTGCGGTCCACAGAAACCCTCCTAGTGTCCGGGCTGAGTCCACACAGAACTTCACTAGCAACCATTCCAGCCCTGCCCACCGCACAGAGGAGATCCAATATGGAATGACTCAGAGGGTGCCTGTCACAAGACCCCTCCCACCTTCTGGCTCCTTCTCCCGCTATTCCGACAGCAGCTGTCCGGGTTCCGTAACCTCCCCGTTGCCTGAGAGGTACTGTGCCCCACCCGCTCCCTCTATGCCCAATCACGCCTGTTATGGGGCCCCTAAACGCCTCCCTGACCACCGTCCTCATGGTGGGTTGAAGGACACAGCCCGTGAGGGCCGGCCCTCCCGGGACTGCACTGGGGCCGACTCCAAATCTGTCAGCCGTCTAGAATGCCAACAGGCCTTGTCCAACTGGATCTCAAGCCAAGTGCCCCGGCGAAGCTCCTCGGAGGAGCGCCGTTGCGCCATGCCACCTCGCTACAGGAGCGTCTCACAAGACCGTCTGGGGGATGCCCCAGCTTCCCGGGGTTGGCCTCATAGCGCTTCCCAAGACACCTTAATCCAGCCTCCTGCCCAGGATGTTTGGAGTTACCGTGCCAGGTCAGATAACTATCTGGTGAAATATGGGCAATCTTTGGAGACTCTTGAACAGGGTGGTTTGGTCTCTCCCAGGTATGAGAGGTGCATGTGGCCGCCAGACAGGTTTTACAGGCACGGGCAAATTAACCGAGCCCAGCCCAATCACCCAGGTTCCTATATTCCTTCTGCCTCCTCCAGGGATCCGCCTCCTGTGCACGTTCAAAAACATCCTTCCCAGCCCAACCTCCAGAGCATTGAGGACTCTGGGTATATTGGTTACCGAAGCTACAGCCCCTCATTCCAGCGCCGTACTGGCTTGCTCCATGCCCTCTCCTTTCGGGACGCTACATTTGGTGACCTCCCCACTTTTAATATTTCTCAAAGGCAAGGAAACCACTCGACGCCACCTTATCTTGAGAGACCTTTGCCTGCTGCCATGCTCTCAAGTGCCCCCACTCCTTTCCCAGACCTGCCATCAGATAGTAGCCCTGAGATCCCGAAGGACCAAAGATCAGCCAAACAGGATGACAGTGTGAAGCCTCTCGAGCGCGCCTCTCCGCCTCAGGCCGTAGACCGGTTGCAGGCCGAAGCCGAGGAGAGGAGGGACGAGGTGGTTCTCCGGCAAAAGCCACCAACTGGACGCAAAACGGCTCCTCCTGCGAGACAGATGAACTTCGTCTTCCCGGACGACATGAAGGAAACGGACATTTGCGATCCGCCTCCCCCAGCGCTGGCAGCTGGTAAAGAAAGAAAGCGAGGAGTAGCTCCATTGGCGACGCCAGAGGATTCACTAGCATCCATCCCGTTTATTGGTAAGTAGAGAGAACGGTGCTGGAAGAAGTGTTGGGCCTGTCGAGGATTGCCTCTGTGGATTTTTTTCCTACAGTGAAATTTTGAGATAAGATTAGAAGGGATGAGTGAAATTTCTCAGGAGAATTCCACACACCTCTAGACTAGTGGCTGTCCATATCTTAGCATTCTGTCTTCTCTAAGTGAAGCCTCCATCAATGGGGCAGTGGGAAATCTGCATTGGTCGAGTTCCTTCCGTGTGGTGAATCCTCCCTAGGCAGAAGGCAAGTCTAGCTGACCTTTATGTTCATTTCAGCTATGGGATTCGGCAGTGTGACTTTTTTTCCCCATCTCCATTTGTTGAGTTGGATATAGAGGATTAGGCGGTTTGGGTGGTTTGGGCAGGTAGGTGAGGAGGAGACATCCATTCACAGGAAATTAAAGGTCTTGTCGTCTGCCTTGTAGTGTGCATTGCTACAATGCGCATAGTCTTTGAACAAGGTAGCTTGTGCCACTCTGGCATCAGTCTGCCTGCTCCTTCAGTAGCTGATTAATAAACAGAAGTGAAACCCGTGTTTGAACAGCTGTGAGCTCTTCCTGTTGCAAAATAAATTATCCATAGTCTTCATTGGTGCTGTTTTCTTCCACCGCTGTATTTTACCGGACCATGACACAGCTTGTCATCATTAGCTCTTAGTTTCTCAATAGTTGGCTTCTGATGAATCTTAGTGCCAAGGGTCTCTGAGTTCTCTAGAGGTTTAGAGCACTGGTTCCCAAACTGTGATCTTTGGCTCCCAGGGGAGCCACAGAAATCAACCAGGGGAGCCATGGAATCCTCCTGGAAAACCCACCACCCTATTGCAATGTATAGGATTGTGGCCCTGATAGGGAGCTATGGCCAGTGGCACTGAAGGTCAAGGGAGCTGCCAGTTGAAAAGGTTTGGGGACCACCTGTCTTAAGGTATTGCTGCATCTTTTTTTGAAACTGTTCAATGAGGTCTGGAGAAGGAATTGGTTAGTCAATCCTTTGAGGGGTCTCTTTCAGGGAGGGCCCACCTAATCACGGTGGTCTCCTTATCTCAAGACACAAAAGGAGACTTGGATTCTCTGATTTTGTGGCAAAAAAGTCAAAAACTTCCTGACATGGGATGAAGGCACAGCCTACATGAACATCAATGTGAGTGAGTGTGCAATTGGCAGATACCTGTGGATTAGTAGCACCATTCCTCACTTAGCCAAGAAAAGTAGCTGGTTCTTGGAGCTCTCAGTATTCATGGGAGCAGAGTCTACCTGACCTAGTGAGATCTTTCCCTGCCCTGAAATCCCACTACGGAGTTTGAAAACCATCCACCTGTGCCTTCATCCACCTGTGAGCCATGCAACAACCCGGCTCTCTAGCACTGCTCAGCAAGTCACACAACCCACCACCCTATTTCTTCAGGTTCTTTCCCCCTTCCCAGACACAGCCCACGAGAGCTGTCAGGTGAGGGCATGAAGAGTTCCAGAACTTCTGCTGGGGGTCTTCTGACCTCTTCCTCTCTCAGAAACAGAAGTGGAGAGTGTGAGCTGTCTCAAGGAGAGACAAAGGAGCTCTTCTCCAGCTGAGTTTTCCCATCTCCTCTCTCTGCTGCCTCCTTGCCTGTGCAGCTGTTTCTTCAGGACAGAGAGGGCTCCGAGCTTTCTTGCTCAGCCTAGTTGAAGGAGCAACTGGGTGGGCAAGGGGCAATGTCGGTTCAATGACTCTCTACCCCACTATCTTCACCTCCTCCTTGTTCCCACTGCCTGACAGCTATTTCAAACCAACAGAAGAGAACATGCTGAGGAGCAGAGCCCTTTTCTGCTCCCAACATGCTCGGTCCAGTCTGTTGGTTTGAGCAAATGACTTAGCAGGAATAAAGGAAATATAGATAAAGATGTGAGGGGGGTGTTCCGGTCTCATTGTCACCTTCTTGCCTGCCTTGGCCAGACTGGCTTTTCCTAGCCTGTTTGTTTGCAGAAGCGGCTAGGCGGGCCAGAAGATGGAGGTGGAATAGTTGGAGGCATTGCTAGTGCTTGAGTCACCCCGTGCAAGAGCTCATTGCCTCACCCCCACGGTGGACCTTCTCCTGTACCAGACCATACATAATGCATTACAATATCATTTGCATAGTCTAAATGCAGTGGCATCACTAGGGTTGGTGCAACCATATTAACTGTATTTATTTTAATAATCAACCGTACAAGAACCGAGATTCATTCTAAAAAGTCAGGAGGAACGTCAGGGTGGTGGGTGAGAGCAGGAGTGCATAAGCTATATTACTGCTCCTTAATAAGAAAGCAGCTGTAATTGAATAGTTGACCACAGGACATAAAGTAGGGTGTGTGCAATGGAGACCTCCAGCAGCCTTGTGGTCCACATTGTCCGCGACAGTTTCAGTGCAGCTGCATTGCGGCGCAGACAGTTCAGTTATGATTGGGCTGCCGGTTTGGTTGTTTCTGAGCCCATTGGGTGCAGCCATTGGAGCTTAGGTGAAAAAAAAACCCGACTCTGCAAGCTCTCCTTTCACGTTTCCAGGGAAAAAGTGCTCATCCCAACAGGCAGCCCCTTGGCGAATGAGGCTCCGGAAGCACTGCCTTTTTGTTTACCGGATGACGTGGTTTCTACCATCTTTATCAGCACTCCTTGTGAAGATAATTCTCAAAATACACTGGCAGCCTGGTATTGGAAAAGGAATGTAGGATTGGAGCTCTTGGCTCTCTGACCTGAGGCTTTGGCTTTCTGGCAGTAATCGTCTTTTGACCCTCTGGCTCTTTCCCCTGATGGCATGAGACTCTGCAGCCGGAGGGCAGAGCCATTCCGGGAGGGCCCCTGACTGGGTCCGCTCATTAACAGAGTGCTTGAGGGTACAACAACCAGGCAAAGATACGCTTCACCTAAGCAGGTCTGGGCCTGTTATTGCAGGAGAATCTCCTGATGTCAAGTGAAGTAGCCATTTGGACGCAATACTCATTGTTCATCATTCATAATGGTGGACAGAGTTCAATGTGAAATAAATGGGAAACTGTCACCACCATGTCTGTTTTCCTTCTCTGCCTTTAATACTCAACAGTGAGTCCTTTTATCCACAGCTTGAAATCTTGGATAAACTGGGTGCCAGTCCTTATCAATAGGCCTAGGAGCTGAGCATAAGTCAAAACCCGACCAGAGTTGGATGTGGCATCTCCTTCCTTCCTTTCTTCAGCCCTGTGAAGGGTTAGAGACATTCAGTTTTGTGCAAAACAGCGGGGGAAGCATTGCAGAGAGAACGAAAGCTGCAGACCATCTGATGGTTTCTGGTGCCACTTTATGAGCATTCCCCCACCCCCAATCATGTTCCCACAGACATATTGAGGATTGGTGTGGAAATCTCCTGGGCGTGCTGTTGCGAGACAGCTTGAGATAGTTCCTGTATCTCATGAGAGCAATTGGCTGAGAATATCAGACCCATTCCTTAGCAGTAAAGATGTGTTGCTGGATACTGAAACCAAGTTCCTTTTGCTGGGGGAGCAGCCCCTCTTCTCCCAGCAGACGTGGCTAAGCAGGTTTCGGACCCACAGGCCTGTAGATACCCTTTCATCCACCATCATTTGCATTTGCAAACGCTGACGTGTGAGGCAGGTACTTCAACCAGCTGTGCAGGAGTAAATTTCAGCACAATTGATTCTCACAGACATAGAGGGAAATACTGGTGGATGTCCTGACCAAGAATGCCATTGTGAGAGAAAGAAAGAAATGCTGGACTTCACAATTAAATAAGTTCTGTCTTCCTAGTTGATGGATGGCATCCTACGTGGAAAAGGAATTCTCCATCTGGAGGATCCTGGGATTTCAATTTCTGAATTTTTTTCCATTGCTTGTCTAATGTATTTTACTCGTTGTACAATATGTTTTGCATGCTGATCAGTTCAGTTAAGGGACTTTGAGGATCTTTTTCAGCATTTTGTGACCAAACTGGGGGAGTAACTCCCCCTACAGGCCTTAAGAAGTCCTCGTTTGCATAGTCCTGCATCTTAACCTGTCCAAGGATCCTGTCCATCCACTGTGAAGACAAAACTTACCAGTCTAGGGTTGTTGGCCATGGGCCCAAGCCTTCTGGTACGTTGAACGCATAGTTTGCCTTGCATTTTAAAAATTTTTATTTTCTTTTTACATAATTAGTAGTATAGTTGGGGAAGGACGATTGGCCTTAAATGCCAATTGGGGAAGAGACATTTAACCCTTTCTTTCCCCTTGTACCATGATCCTGATAAAAATCCATTCACACACCTGTCCGATGCTGTGATTTCTTCTCTGATGAAATGTGCTGTTGGCACCAATGGAAGCTTCCTTCTGGGACCAATAGCGGCTTCAGGGATGTGTGTGCCTGCATTTGTGGGCTAGATACAGCCACTCCATGGCTTCTCTTCACTCCTGTTTGGCTCCCTCCTTCTCCAGCCCTCATTTGTCAGTCATTGGCTAAACTTCTCCTTCCTCTGTGTTGTCCAGTGCATGGCATTGGCATGGGCTATGGCATTCAGAGCTGACTCCGGACTTCTGTGGGATCCTGGGCATGCGACCTGCACTCCTTTGCTCCCCGAACAAGATCCCTGTCACCCCACTGTCCACAAACATACCCATATGCCAGTGAGAGTGCTCACGTCCGTCATTTTTCATTCATCCTTCCCACTAGTATTCTGAGTCTAGGGAAAGAAGTGGGATGAGCAGATGAGAAGATTTTGTCTTCGTGCAACAATTCGGAGTGGAAGCTGGAAGCGTTATCACATCAGGGAAATGCTGACAGAGGTTATTGCTGCTCCACCCCATTCCATCATTTCATGATGTGTGTTGCCATTCCAGATGAGCCAACGAGCCCCAGCATTGACCTGAAGGCGAAGCACATCCCTGCCTCCTCGGTTGTCTCCAGCGCCATGAATTCCGCCCCCGTGCTCTCAGCCAGCCCCTCCTCGCCCACGTTCACCTTTGCCATCAACCGGCACTACTCCCAGGATTGCAGTAAGTACTTCCCCAACTCAGTTGTTTCCTGTCTCTGAACAACCCCCTCCCCTTGGACTGGAAAAGGTAAACATATGGAGAGGGCTAACAGAGAGCCAACCTGGACTGCCTGCCTAACAAAGAGGGAGCCCACCCTGAAGCTGGCGGAACTAAACATTATGACAGACGTGAGCTAAAGCAGAATTTCACGCAACTTTTAACTATTGGGTGAAATTTCAGAAGCTGGCTTTCCTCAATTCCAAACGCTTCAGTACTTTGCATTTTAAATGTATACAATAATATTTTAAAATGGTGATTTTTAACTCCTAGCGATGAGTTTTAATAAGCACCAGCATTCTCAATTCACTTCTTTTTAACTAACGCCTTCCAAAAGGATTTGTATGTGGGGGGAAAAGCTCACAATTGAGACTGTTGGAAGATTTTTTTTCAAATTAGAAAACTATAGATCTGAGTTTTGAGTGAGGCGAATCAGCTTAAGAATTTTTTCCTCTCCAAGTTGTTTTACCTACGTTAAAATGACTGTGTGATGTTTATAACAAATTCCACTGAAGCTGAATCATAAGACGGCTGGGGTTAAGGGAGTCTCGGAAAGCCAGCAGCCAGCAGTGTGAAACCGTAGACTTCTAAGGAAGTAATTCCCAAACTGCATGCTGTGATAGAATAGCTGGTGTGCCTCTAGAGGAAAAACAATTAATTAACTAATTACAGGCTTCTGTGAGGTGAACGTACCCATTCGCGGAGGAGGCTGCTCACCTTGTGTCTCTGCATGATTCACTGCCCTGGCCTTTCCTCTTGGCAGTCAGGAGGCAGGCTCAGGATAAGGGACTTGTGCAGAAACACAGGGAGTGTTTCACACTTGAAAAATTCTCCCTCATGCTTGAATAACAAATCCTTGTGGCTTTAAGTCGGCCTCTGACTTCAGACAATAAGTGCGCCTGACAGCTATTGGAAATTTGGGAGCAGCCTGCTTCTGAGGCATAAATGGACCGCATGTTTATTTACTTCCAAGGAAATACATAAGTTTACATTAATACTTAATACGGACTGCCAGCTCATTTCTGGTCACAATTAAAGCTGCAGGTTATTACCTTCAAAGCTCTTGCAAGGCTTACTTGAAGGATAATCTCTCCCCATAAGAATCTAGTCTGCCCCTGATGTCATCAGGAGAGATCCACCTGCAGGTGCCATCCTCCATGTATGGCTCAGGTGGTGGTAACACGTGGGAGGGCCTTCTCCAGTATGTGCAAGCCCTATGGAACTCTTTACCGGATGAGGTTGGTTTGATCTACACCTCGGTATTTAATGCCAGAATGTTAACACATTCCTGTTTGGGCAGGCACTTGACTTGGCTGAGTCCTGCTGGAGCTCCTTTCTGTTGTCAGGGTGTTTTTAGATTGGCTATTCTCTGTTTGTTGTGAATTTTTGTTTTAAATGTGTGGGGTTTTTTTTTTTTTTTTGCTATTGTGTTTTATTAAGATTGCAAGCTGCCTTAGGAAGAAAGACATGCACCTACATATGAAGGTGCTGCTCATGCTGCTCATGAAGAAAGGCAGCACCTACATATTTTTAGAAATATAGCAATACCTTGTTTCAGGTTCAGGCTTTTCATCAGGTTCAGGAACCAGAGCACGGATGAAAAGTAAAAAAAAAAATGGATAAACATTGAAGCATGTCCTTATTTTGCTTGCACATTTTTTTGCAAAAAGGATAAATAACTATATAGCACGTGTATGATACTTAAATAAACACAATTAAAATAACATTGATGAACATTGTGGAAGGTTGAATGAAAGTGCACAAAAGAGGAAAGCAAAATTGGACAAAATTTGAAATTTTATAGTTCAATTATAAAATTCAGTGGTTATAATTGAAAATGACTAAAAGAGCAAAGCGATGTAAATCAAAGTATTGCTGTCAATGTAATATAGATGGTTGGCCACCATCAACAGAAATCCTGTGGAAGGCTGGCACGGAGTCCCAGCAGTAAGCAAGCTTTTACTTTCCCACACACAGCCTGCCTATCAGAACGATGGTGGACATTTCATTCATTGTGATAATTGCTTCTGCAGCATTTTTAAAATGCCCACCTTATTTGTCCTCCAAATCTGTTAGGATGACTCTGTGTGTTTGTGTGTGATTGGGTTCTTACAGGGATATGTCACCATGAGGTGATTTTAATTTGCAACTTGTCAGTGGTGACTTCTTTCCATAAATATGCTCACACACATAGGTCAAGAAACTGGGCAGGCCCATCTATGAGCTGATGTGAATTGGCTGCTTCTTTGAGCTCAGTACTTTGAGCACCGTATTGAGAGTGTGGTGAACTGGCAGAAGCCCCTGCCCCATCCTTTCCTTGAGGAGACATCAAGAAGAGGAGGGGGAGTCACTTACTGACTCCTTCTTCAGCATCAATGCTGAAGGACACGGCAGTGGAGTGGAAGGATGATCAGCTACTTCAGTCATTGCACCACCTCCTTCCCTCTCCAATCGTCTGCATCTTCATGGGCTGGGCAAGGCAGATCTTGGGCGCATAAATCAGCAAGTCTTGAAGATGTGGTGGGCAGAGAAGGAGGTGGAGGTGGCAGTGATGGGACAGGTGAGACGTGTACACAGATGGGCAGGTCAAGAAGCAACAAAAAAGGACAGGGAGTTGGACACAGTTTCAGCCTAGGCCAGGAGAGTGAAGGTCTTGACTGAAGGACTTGACTGAAGGTCTTGTTTTGGCCAAGATACAGTGTACCCCCAGTGTCCACGGGTCTGGCATCTGTAGATTTGACTAACTGCAGATGCCCACAATACCGGGGGGCGGGGAACCACTTCTGATTTGCTATTCAAACTGGAAATGCCTTTCTGAGACCTCCTAGAGGCCTCAGAAAGCCATTTCCAGTTTGCTTGTCAAACCGAAAGTGACCATGGATTTCCATACCAACAGGGGGTCCTGGAATGGATCCCCCACAGGTAAAAAGGGTGAACTGCATAGTGTTCTGCTGCCTCTAGTTTGGTTGCCTGAAGTCAAGGAAAGATTACTCCTCCCCCCTGTTTTGATCTTGGAGATGTTTCCCCCTCTTTCTGAGGGACTGCCACAGCTAGAATGGGATGTGTGATCAATCAATCAAAAAGTATTTATATACCGCTTTTCAACATGAAGTTCCCAAAGCGGTTTACAGGCAAATAATAATAAAGTTAAATGACTCCCTGTCCCAAAAGGGCTCACAATCTAAAAAAGGGAAAACACCACCAGCAACAGCCACTAGAAAAGACACTGAGCTGGGCTGTGATGGTTTGAAGCTACATCCCATTGAATTTGGAATGACTCATTGAATGGGTTTTGCATTTAATCAGAATCACCTGACTCAGCCATATTTGGAATTGTGAAATACTTGCCTCCCTGGGCAGTTTGCCCAATGCATCTGAGTGTATTCTGCCTCATGGAGAATACATGGGTGTGTGTGTGTGTGTGTGTGTGTGTGTGTGTGTGTGTGTGTGTGTGTACCTCTGCAACCTCTGTTCCCTTATACACCTGCTTTGTCCAGGTTGCATATCCTAATGCTCTCTCTGCAGACTTGTTTTTGTTTGAGCAGACAATTGAACTAAACACCCCTTCTGGTTCCTCCTGTCATTCATGTTGGCTTTCTTCTGGCAACATTTCTGTGTCACAGGTAACATCAAGGCCAGTCGCCGGTCTTCCTACCTCTTAGCCATAACCACAGAGCGCTCCAAGTCCTGTGACGATGGTCTGAATACATTTCGGGATGAGGGGAAGCTTCTTAGGTAGGTATTCCCTGTCTCCTCTCCCCACCCGCAGATTTGCTGCTGCAGCGTGGAGAATCACTTGTAGGTGCCCTTTGAAACACTGTGATTGGACCAGTGTTGCTGACAAATTCTAGAAGAGTGCCTGTGTTGGGCGGGAGACAGACATTGAAAAACTGCTTTGAGAGTGATTTTGCTTCCCACAATGTACATGCATATTTTGTCGCTAGGCAAACAGGCTCGGGATGCTTTCGAAACCTGTTTACCAGAAGCCAGAGTATACATGCACCAGGAGCAGCCATATCTCGTTCAGACCATTTCAGCTTTCTGGAAGAATCATCATCCATCTCCATCTATAGTCTTTTTGGCAGGAAAATGAACCAGGAATTCCATAGCTCTGTTTATTTAACTCATTTATCTACACGATTCAATGATTACCTTGAGCACGCAAAGCCTACCTTATAAATTGAGAGCACAATCCTAACCTTGAGATTGGCCAGCACAGTTAGGCCAGCTTACTGTGCTAACTTGTGCCAATTTGACTGGCACAAGGGCCACTGTAAAGCGTTTTTGGACCACTCTTGGAATCAGGGAGGAAGGCGCAGGTCAGTGTGCTGGCCTCTCTGACTCTGAGAGTGGTCCAAACAATGCCGGTCAAACTTTGCTGGCCTAACTGTGCTGGCCTAACTCAAGGTAAGTATTGACTCTGAGTCAGGCCTGCTCATTTGCCACACTTTGTGCTGTCTGTCTGAATCAGCGCTTGTTCTCCAGGGTTTCCCAATCTTCCTTTCTTGTGTTCTTTTAAGTGGAGATGACAGAGATTGAACAAGATCCACATGCACAAAGGGTATATGTCACTGATATTCAAACTTGTTAGACTGGGTCCCACTTTTTTGAACGGCACTCGTGTGGGGACCCACTGGAAGTGATGTCATTAACCTGGAAGTGATGTTGTGGCAGGAAGTGACATCATCAAGCAGGAAGAGCTGTCATTGTGACATAATAAAATGACACTCCTGAAATGTAAATTGGCATTCTTGGATGGCAGCAATTGTACAACCATGAAACATCTCTGACAGAAAGCAGGATTGGGACAAAATATTATGTAAATGCACTGAACTAAAAATAAAATTTAAAAAACCCTCACTTGAAAATTCAAACTGTTAACACTCACAAAAGGAATATAACAAGAGTAAAGTCTGCAGTTTCCAAGATGGCAGCTCCAAGCTTTCCGCGACCCACCTGACATCAGGTTGCGACCCACAGTTTGAATAACACTGGTATGGTCTTCACCACATACAAAGGGGTTGTGTGCATATTTTACTTTTATTACTACATTTTGTTCTCAAGATGCATTTTGCTGTATTTTCAATTATATTCCACCCCATCAGAGACAAAGGAGGGGTATTAATCACTTACAGCACTTACACAATCACAAGTACTCTTGTGTACAATCTTACACAATCACTTACACAATCACAAGTGTAACCTGTGCCGGTACAGCCGAGCGGCATGGTCTGTGCTTTATCCAGTGCAGCTTAGGAGCAGGCTGGAAGATACCTGGGGGGGGGGATATATTTTTCCCTTTACCCTGCATAACACCCCAGTCTGCCCAATGGGGCTACTCAGACCTGCACTGGCTATTTAGCTGGTACAAATCCAAGCAGCCTCTGTAGGGCTGCCTGGCCTGGGTAGGGTGGGGGGTTAGCATACGGCATACATGGTTGCTGGTGATCTCTTCCCCGTCCTGGGCCCAATCCTTCCCCATTCCATATCCACAAATGTGTTGTATTTGTGTATTGTAGTTGAGCTGCAAGGGAGGGATGGCAATGGACAGCAATAGGGACTGGGGGAAGGGGCTTCGCAGGCTTGCCAGTTCCCTTTTTAATCAGCGTTGCTTTGTGCCAACTGTATGGATGGTCTCTCCCCAGGAGGTTGCCAAGTCGTGTGCCGAGCCTCCGCATGTTGAGAAGCTTCTTCACCGATGGGGTAAACTGATTCTCCTTTTCTTTTAAATGTGGGTCGGTGCTTTGTCTCTGTTCCTCGCCCTACTCATGTATTTGTACTTTGAGGCACAAATTAAAAACAACAACACCAAACTTCTGATGTGCTCTTCCTAGCTCCTCCTCTGTAAGATAGATAGATTGGGAGTGGAGCATGAGCTTCAGCTGTCCATGGAACTCTTGGAGGACCTTAAGGGAGCTGAACCCTGGAAGAGGATCTAATTGTTCCCAGTTTGAAATCCATTTCTTCTGGGTCCACAGCCTGAAACTGGTTGGTGGTTCTCATTCTGAGGTGTGAAACTGCCAGCATCAGCCAGGCTCTAGGAAAATGACTGCATATTGGCTGCATGAGAAGTTGGCAATCACAGAGCTGGTCATGCTATTGCCCACCCTGCATTCCTATTTCCCTCCATGTTTTGAGTACCATTTTAGGCACCCATTGCTGGAACATGTATACAGTGGGCCCTCTTTATTTCAGCATCCATGGATGCCAAGCCCACACCTCAAAATGGCTCAGGATGTGACCAGAAGTGACTTCCTGTTTGCGCCTGCGACTTCCGCTCACATCTGGGAGGTGATTTGAAGCCTCCAGAAGGCTTGGCTTGGCCTCTAGGTGAATTTTTTGTGGCCTTGGCCCCCTGCAGATTTCAGTATTCACAGGGGGTTGTGGAACTGATTCCCTACAGCTATCAAGGGCCCACTGTAATTTTTTCCCCTCTCCTGTCCACTCCATGCCTCAGCAACACTTTCTCATCTTTGTCTGCTCAGGGAACATTCTCCCACTGTTCAAGCAGCCATTGTGCTCCTATAT
Source organism: Lerista edwardsae (assembly GCA_029204185.1). Classification (NCBI taxonomy): domain Eukaryota; kingdom Metazoa; phylum Chordata; class Lepidosauria; order Squamata; family Scincidae; genus Lerista; species Lerista edwardsae. The sequence goes on from JAJKFI010000075.1 coordinate 3,287,035, forward strand.
TCAAGCATACTTTCTCTCCGCCCTGCCTGTAATTGAGCAGCAGTCTCCCTCTCATGCTATAGGTACCCATCAGTGTTCCTCTGATTTTCCTTCTCTTGCAGTCTCTGGATAGCCTGGGCACCACTGAAGACACCCGATCAAAGCGACATTCAACCTCTGACCTGTCGGATGTCACTTTCAGCGATGTGAGGAAAGAGGGCTGGCTCCACTACAAACAAATTCTCACCAAGAAAGGCAAGGTAGGTGTACTTTCCTTCCTTCAACTGGAAGGTATAGAGCCCTCCTGCCTGTGGACATTCTAATGTGTAGGGGAGGGGGCAAAGAATCCCACCTCCACATAAACAGACGGCGCTGAACTGGCTGTTACTGTTCAGGAAAGAGGCCAAACCGGATACTTATAACTCCCAGGGAGGCAGCAGTGGAAAAAGGTGAATTTTGTGCTAGGGATTATAATAGTATAGTCTGTTAATGCTAGCAGTGTCAGTTCCTGAAAAGCTGAGCACTGTGTGAAACAGCACTATAGGAGACATCATTGATGTCCTGCTAATTGGGCAAGGGGCACTTTTTCAAGTGGTGCTCCTCTTATATTTATCAAGGGGAGAGTAATTGTCCCTCTTCAACCCTTTGCAGTGTCTTTTTAGTGGCTGTTGCTGGTGGGGTTCTACATTCTGTTTTAGATTGTGAACCCTTTTGGGACAGGGAGCCATTTAACTTTATTATTACTATTTGCCTATAAACCGATTTGTGAATTTTGTGTTGAAAAGCGGTATATAAATTTGATTGATTGATTGATTGATTGATTGATTGATTGATTGAAGGCACTTGGTGCTGATTGGCCAGATTGTGCTGTTCCCATTTGCTACATTATCGGTCAGTTAACCCAGAAAGCAGCTCAAAGGAAATGGTGTTATCTGAAGTCTTGCACTGTCTAAAGACCTGGTGCTGGTCCAAGAAGACCCATTGAATATTGGAAGGCTTACAGAGGGATAAGAAAATAAGTTCCTTTTCCTACCTTTCCTGCTCTCCCCCCCCCCCAAATAGTATACAGCACTACCCAGGTAGTGGCTACCTGCTATGGATGACAAGAGGATACAACTGGTCTATTAGAATAGACTGGTTCTGGTTACTCCATCTCAACTCGGATATTGTACAGCTGGCAAAGGTGCAAAAAAGGGAAGCCAAAATGATCAGGCAGGTGGAGCACTTTTTTTTAAAGCAAGGCTGAAGTGTTTGGGCTTTTTAGTTTAGGGCAGCCCTCTCTAGACCCTGGTCCACAGGCCATCTGAATCTGGCCTCTAGGTGAATGGGGCTTACCATTATGCCAGGGACACTCCATATCACGCCGCAAATCGCCCTCGAACTGTGTTCCGGCCGGTTGCTGCCAGTTCCTGGTACCCTAGCAGGCTTTGTATCCAGGAAGTCCAGGCAGACGTGGCTGGCTGGTGGATGCTCCCTGGTGTCCAGTTCACCAGGTGTAAGTCCAGTTCGCGTAGGGGAAGCCATTTTCAGAATGTAGCAGTCTCCAGTTTAGGGGGGAAAGGATGACTAACAGGCAGGGAAGTGATATTATGCATGCCAAGAAGAGAGAAAAATTTTTCTCCTTTCATAATACTAGGAATTGGGATTGCCCAGTGAAATTCATTGGGACATTTCATTGGGATATTTAGGACAGACAAAAGCAAGCAGATATCCCCACGGTGCAACATGAATGGAACTTGCTATTGCAGGTTGATTCCCTCTGCTTCAGATGGCTTTTAAAGGGATATTAGGCATATTCATTACTGGTAGGGTACTAACAGGAATGATCTGTGATAGCAAAATGGAGCCTCTAGGTTCAGATGCAGTATGCCTTTGAGGGCCTATGTGTTGGGTTGTGCCCATGTCTGATTGTGGGCTTCCTGGGGGCAACTGCTTGGCAACTGTGGGAAGCTGGATTCTGGGCAAGATGGCCCCTTGGTCTGGTCCAGCAGGAGGTTCCTTATATTCTTGTGCCCATCTGAGTAACATGCAGCTACGTAATATGTTGTTTTGGAGCATCATCAACAAAGGCTGTTCAGTGAATTAGCTCACAATTCATTTTCAAATGTTGCACCTGGAAACAATTTGCCATATCCTTAAGATGCAAACTACAAAGAACCACACACTTCTGGAGCTTGCTTGGCAATGCTGCCAGTTTGTTTTGCATTGGGAAGATTTCCTCATCATGGAAGTTAGATATCTATTCTAAAATGTCAAAAGACTCTTGAGGATTTCACAAACACACCTAGGAATGCCAGACATATTTAGTTCAATCACTAGGAGGAGTCAATAGGAACGGCTACTATTCATTTCTTGTGCAAAAGATCTTGTTAACTTGCAAAGGAATTTAGTCTTCACGGCATTTACCCTGGTTACAAACCTGGAAAGATGAGCAGCTATTATGAGAATTAGATGCCTTCTGCTCTGTTGCATACAAGGGTAGAACTTGGCACAAGGTGCAGAAGGAAACAGCGTAAGATTCTTAGCTTTGCTTGTTTTTTTAATTTAGTTTTTAAAATGTGTTTCTAGACTTCATGACTGCATTGACAGGAAAGACGGGATTTATATGTAAGAGAGTGAAAGTGAGAATAAGGGGATTGGGGCATCAGTACCCTCACTGGGTGTCTGCCACTCCTCATAGTTTACAAGCAGAATAAGGGCTGCAAGTAGGGGCAGAGTAGCCCCCCCATCACTTCTGATTTTCTTTCCATGTATGACTCCAAGACTGGAAGGAGTCCAGTTCTGAACGTACTTTGCTACCTGAGATTAAACAAACGGGAGATAAGTAATTTCAGGGGGAAAGCATGGATGGGGAAAAGGGGTTAGCAATTTCATCTCGTAAGGCATGTTAAATTGCTGATTTCCCTTTACATGGATTTGGTTTTGATTCACATATTCTCCTGCCATTATCACATATGGTTAGAACCTTATTCAAAGTAAAGCAGCTGTTCTGCCTTTCAGAGTGAAAACACAGGCAAGTGAGTCTTGCATGTTGTTACTGCTAATCAATTGGGAATTTTCAACAATGCTGATAGGATTTTAACTTGTTGATTATTGTAAACCATATTGGCTCTGGAGCATGACTGTAATATGAAATACTTTGTTTTCAGATTCCTGTTCCAAAACTGATGAAGAAGATAATGCATAAACACATTGAATTACTTTTTTTTAATGGTTTCAACATTTAAATGTACTTTGCCATAGGTAAAGAAAGGTTGAAATCCACCGCACCTTTAGTAAACTTACTTACTAACATTTAAATAATGCAGGGCTTTAAAGCTGATCTAGTTTCAAGCCCTTGAAAACTCTTCTTCAGTAGAAAATCTTAGTTCAAAAAAGTAAATAATCTTTTGTAATGCAGACACTTTGTTATTATTATTTTTTAAACTACGGGAAACTATGGGTGACAGACACTGGTTTGCCCATGATCGTAAGAGGCATCTGAATTAGCTGCAGGACTAAAACTCAGTTGACTGCCCTGTGGCCCAGGTCAGGTGTATCAATAAATGTGCTGCTGTGTAAATCAGCCTGGGAAGCCATAGGCTCATATTTGTGTGTGTCCCCTTTCATATACAAGTGACAAGTGAAAATCATCCACTTTTATTTCAAGAACAAGTCACAGTTCTGCATTGCGTACACATTTTGAGAACTGCAGATTGATTTTTATCCTGATGTGATAATCCAGGTTTATTCTAACTTTAGTTAGTTAACGAACTGCAGTTTCCCGAGTTGGAACACAGAACTGTGGTTTGTCCTAAAGTGAAAGAACCGTGTTTATTTTCCTTCTCTCTCACGAAAGATGGAGAGGGGCTCCCTTAGGCTTTTTGGGCCAGAGCTAAACTATGGTTTAGCATTACATGTGAACTGGCCTGTACCTCCCCTTCCCAGGCTGAAATGTTGCTAGACAGAATTCGCACTCAGTGCCCTGATACAACTTTATGGGCAAATAATGCTCTTTCATGCTCTCTTTCCTTCCCCTCTCTGTCTTTCTCTCTCCCTCACCATCTCACATGCTCAATTCTTGCCTCTTCTGCAGAAAGTTGGTGGAGGCATCCGGCAGTGGAAGCGGGTCTTCGCTGTCCTGCGCACGCACTCGCTCTACTTATGCAAAGACCGTCGAGAGGCAGTGGCCGGGGCCCCGCCCCCAGGTGAGGAGGAGCAGCCGCCCATCAGCGTCCAAGCGTGCCTGGTAGACATCTCCTACAGTGACACCAAGAGGAAGCACGTCTTCCGGCTGACGACCGCTGACTTCTGTGAATGTCTCTTTCAGGCTGAGGATCGGGATGACATGCTGGCCTGGATTAAAGCCATCAGGGAAAGTAGCAAAGCCGAGGGCGAGGTGAGAACTGGCTGTGGTCGGCTCCAGGGCCCGCCGGCTCATCAAATCCGCCTCAGTTCACAATCACCACTTAACTTTCTCTTGGTTGTTCACTGTTTGCCGAGGGAAGAGGCCAAGTGCAAATTCTTAGTATGGCATCTTCTGCTTTTAGCCTACATGGCTGCAGGCAGCCAAGAATTCCCCATCTTTGGGGGAATTTGTGGTGCTCCCAACATATTGTGGGCACTTTGTGGTGCTCCCAACATATTGTGTGGACATAGCCTGTCTTCTAAAGAAGCAACAGGGGAGAAACTCTGTGGACAGCCAGAGGCTTCTTTTAAATTGTCACTGTGCCACTGGGAGTTGTTTAAAAAGCAGCTTGCCTCTTTAGCAGTCAAAATGGCTTTGGTGCGAACTTCAGAGAAGCCTCAGACTGTTCATGAAGTTTTCCCGCGTGTGCAGTCCGTTGACATGAACGCGTATGAGTTGGAAGCATGCATGTGTGGTTTTTTTCTAGTCAGTTTCAGCAGCTCCTCAACATTTAGGAATCAGTTTGAGGGATTAATCTAGTGGTTCCCAAGCGTTTTCAACTGGTGGCTCCCTTGACTTCCTGGGCCATTGGCCATGGGTCCCTATTAGGGCTACAGTCCTATATATTGTATAGGATGGCATTGTTTTTTTTTGCAAGGATTCTGTGGCTCCCCTGGCTGGTTTCCATAGCTCTCCGGGGAGCCATGGCTCGCAGTTTGGGATTCACTGGTTTTGTTAGAAGAGCTGCCTGAAGGGGAAAGCCCATGGAAGTTGGCATGCACACAGTTCTGGATCATAGCCAGTGTCCCCTTTATCCAGGGGACAAAGCATAGTACCCTTAGGTATTATGCCTTTCCTAAGTCCGCCCATTAATCCATCTTGCTTGATATTGTCAAAATTTGCTGGTGGCAGGTCCATAGGGTTTCAAAGAGCAACCTTTCTCTGCCTTACCTGGAAATGCCAGAGATGCCATGGATTGAACCTGGAACTAGTCCTGTGTTACGGTCCTTCTCTGCTCATTTTCTGGGTGTGCTTCTTTCAGGGTGCAATCCTAACCTAGAGTTAGGCTGGCACAGTTAGGTCAGCAAGGTTTGGCCAGCACAAGGGCCACTGTAAAGCACAGTTGGACCACTCTCGGAGTCAGGGAGGATGGTGCACGTCCGTGGGCTGGCCTCTCTGACTCTGAGAGTGGTTGAAACATGTTTTATGGTAGCCCTTGTGCCAGCCAAATTTTGCTGGCCTAACAGTGCTGGCCTAACTCCAGGTAAAGATTGTGCCCTCAGTCTACTGATCAAGCCATTTTTCATCTCCATATATGGGCTTCTTGTTATTGGGAGGCATGAAAGGTTGCATTGTCCGATGATTGGGCTTGGCTGTTCTGCTCCCTCACGCTCTGGAGGTGATGGGAATAGACTGTCTTAGCTCTGGTCCCTAAATTTTTGCTTGGCTTTGATCCTCTTTTGAGAGCTCCAGTGGGGTTATGGCGACCTCTGCTGGCTAGCGGATTAGAACAGTGTTTAGGACCAGTATAGTATAGCACAATCAAGTGGCAGTGTTTTTACTGGACTGTACCACTTTAGGATGCAGGTAGAGCTGGTAGAAGATTACAAGTTTGAATGCCTTTCCAGCAAAAAAATAAAAAAAAAAAAAAAAAAGCTACCTCAAACCAGAATAGCTTCTTGGCAATAAAAGCAGGGCCAGTCTTCTTCCTTTCTTATATGCAGGAAGTATTTGTCCTTTAGATGATTAATTCAGACCCCAACCTGAAGCCCAAATAATATGAAGTGGGCCTTCATTACCCACAGGGGATCCATCCAGGACCCCCCCCCCCACAGATACTGAATTCCACGGATGATTAGATGTGCGGAGTGGGGATGTGGGCAGCCAGATGTGCCTCTCCAAGGCATTCAGAAGAGCCTGTCTCAGAATGCCTCCCAGATGTGACCAGAAGATGCTTCTGGTCACATCTGGGAGGTCCTGGTGGCCCTCCAGACTCAGGCTCGGCACCTGCGTTGAGTCGAATCTGCAGATGCTAAACATGCGGGTAAGGAGGTCCAACTGTAGTCCAAAAATGATCTGCCAGTTGATTTCTGTTTGAGTGCGTACACCTGTCATTGGTCTGCAACAGGAAGAAGTCAGATGTTGGCACTTCGAGAGGTTTTTTAAAATTGATTTGAAGGCTGTAATCCTTACTAAACATGCTTACTGTAAATGTGCTTACTAGGGAGCATGCCCCACTGGATACAGTGGAATTTACGTCTGAGCCCGCGCGCATAGGATTGTGCTGTAAAAGCATCTGTTAAGCCTCATGTGGACAATTGGTTCAAAATATGCTCCAATTGCATTTTAGTCTGCCCTGGAGTCGCAGTGAAAAGGGACTTTGATCAGCATAGTAGAGAAAGAAATGGCTGAATGCATGTTACTTTAATCCACTAATTAACCGCTTTCTCTCTTTCTTTTATTTCTATTTTGTCTCCAGGACCCTGGGTTTGCAAGCCAAGCACTGATTAATAAGAAGCTAAATGATTACAGGAAAGTGGGGTGAGTTTTGTTTCTCTTTCCTTTTTGTGCTGTTTTTTTCCTCCTTTCTATCCATTTAGAGTTAGGGGTCATTTTCCCTGTGACAAGGAGCACATAGATGGGTTGTACTGCTTCAAACTGCAGGTGGGAGTTGACTTGACTGAATGGGCCTCGATACTAAAAGGGAGAAAAAAAAAATCCCTGTATGAACCCTTCCTTCCTGACATGCTCATTGTCTGTGCATAGAAATTTGTTGCATAGAGGAACGTTCAAATCATGTAAGCCACACTTGCAGCCTGAAGTGGTACAGTCAAGACAGAGGTTTACCACTTTAAGAAAAATGAAGCCTTAGCCCAGGGTTCAGAAACCCCCTTTTTTTCCAAAGGGGGGGGGCAGACATTCAAACGACGACATCATTATGTCATCTCAGAGCTCACAGGATGCCAAGCAACTGGAAGCAGCTGTGCTTCAGTGTCAGAGCTTGGCTTCAGTGTCACAGCTTCCCATCTGGGTTACTGTGTGCCAGACAAGGAATGGCACCCCTTTGTAACAACCATTCCACATTGCTTCTGTTGGGTCCATTCTCATGACCAACCTCTTCTCCTTATTCATGTATTAAGGGGTGTTTATCCCACCTGTCCGCTCAAAAAGCACCCAAGGTAGCTTGCAATTCAAATTAAAAATTCAACAAAAGTAACAAAACAAAAGCAACAGGAAAACTAATAAGAAGTGTTACTGGTGTAACTTGCTGATCCCACCACTTCGCCTTACAGGTTCCATTTTGGCCGGGGGGGGGGGGAATAGCCTTCCCCCGCCACAAAGGCCATGATACCTAGTGAGAGAAGTATCACTTCTAGTGAGAGAAGCAAATTGTTAGATTTGCATTCCTGGGGTGAGCAGCTCTTTGTATGGGCATCTGAAAAATCTGTGACTTCTGGATCTTTCTGGGACCAGTGATGGGACAGATGAGGGCTCTGTGATAGGAAAGGCGATGCAATCAATCAATCAATCAATCGATCAATCAATCGTATTTATATACCACTTTTCAACACAAAGTTCACAAAGCTGTTTACAGGCAAATAATAATAATCAAGCTAAATGGCTCCCTGTCCCAAAGGGCTCACAATCTAAAAAAATGCAGAACACCACCAGCAAGAGCCACTAGAAAAGACACTGCGAGTGCGCAGGGGTGAAAAGGGACAATTACTCTCCCCTGCTAAATATAAGAGAAACACCACCTCTTGCCCAGTTAGCATGCTATAAAATGTCCAGGCCTTAGGCTGCATTTCTATCCACACTTAACCCCCTGGAGTAGAATTATACTTACTTCTGAGTTGACAGGCATAGGACTGGGCTCTTAGTTAGTAGGTCTACTTCCTGGTGGTAGACCTGCCACAGCCTTCACTGCTGTGTGCCTTACCGTTGTGCAAGCCCTCCTGGTTCTGGCACTTTTCTGATCAGCTCTTTCTGTGGCTGACTGTGGTACTTATTTCTTCCCAGAGTTGAATGTCCCCAGATAGGATCAGAATCAGCACCTTGAATCCCCTGCCTCAGAGGTGATAGAATCCCAATTAATGTATGCTTTGGTGCTGTAATTCAGTGCTCCCAATGAGCTGGGAGAACTCAGTTCACCATGGCACTGCTTCCAAACAGTTGCTTATGCCCTATTTCAACCATACTATAGTAATCTTATAGTAAACTTATAGTTAAACTTACAGTAAGCAAGTTTAAGTAGGCACTATCTGGGGAAAAAAAAGATTATTTGTATCAGTATTCCTAGAATCAATCAACGGTATTGATTGATTGACTTCTGGATCTTTCTGGGACCAGTGATGACAGATGAAGGCTCTGTGATAGGGAAGGTGATGCAATCAATCAATCAGTTAATCAATCAATCAATCAATCAATCAATCAGTCAATCGTATTTATATATCGCTTTTCAACACAAAGTTCACAAAGCTGTTTACAGGCCAATAATAATAATCAAGCTAAATGGCTCCCTGTCCCAAAGGGCTCCAGAACACCACCTGGACTGCAAACACCAAAGGTGCAGAACACCACCAGGAATAGCCACTAGAAAAGACACTGCGAGTGTGCAGGGGTGAAGAGGGACAATTATTCTCTTCACTACAAACATCACAAAGTGGTTTACAGGCAAATAAATACGTTACGTTACGTTGCGTTACGTTACATAGCTCCCTGTCCCAAAAGGGATCACAATCTTTAAACAATGCAGAACATCACCAGCAATAGCCACTAGGAAAGACACAGCGCAGGGGTGAAGAGGAACAATTGCTCCCCCTGCTAAATATAAGAGGAACACCACTTGCAAAGTGTCTCTTTGCTTAGTTAGCAGGGGTTAGTAGAATCTACCGCATTTCAGTTTTCAAAACTATCCCTGATTTGAAGGTAAACATTTTCTGGCTGACTTGGTAGCAAAGGTCTGTGTCGGGCAAGGGGAGGTGGTCAGGCGATGAGACCTGAAGTCTTGAATTAATACCTTCTACGGTTCTCTTGCAGCTCCTCTGGGATCAAACCAGACTCCTCCCCAAAAGGTCCTCGTGGGCTGGGGATGAAGTCAGAGTTACAGAAGCAAATGGGAATAGGCCCACCCCGCTCTCCACGGCAGGATGCAATCACGTTCAGAGGTATGAAGGGCTGTGAGTGTATCATCGCGCTGGGTTCTTTGAGCATTGCGGAGTCATGCTTCTTGGGCAGGAGCCAGAGAGGCTTGTTTCAAAATGATATGGGCTCCTGGGAGATTTAGGTTCTGTCAGCATCTGAGTCAAGGATCGGCTCAGTGGCCTTGGGAAATGTAGTTGCCCCGAGCCTCAGTTTCTTACCTGCAAAATGGGAATAGAATACAAGTTTTTTTAATATGTTGGTTTGACTCAACACTGATGGCCACTGCAGATAAGAAGAACCTTTCTGATCTCTCGAGAAGGGGGGGAAAAACATGTCCCTGTTCTAAAACCCGCTTTTATAGGGAATCAGTCAGGGAGAGACCATGAGAACTGAGAATTTTCAGCTTGTTCTGAGACCCTTTCATTATTAATCACTTTCGCATTCCATTCTTCAGTGAGAAAGGGCAAAGGGAGGGGGTCACTTTTCTTGGAGCGAGCTGAAAATAGCAGTTCTAATTGACTGGCTGACTCTTGTTTTGTTTTAACGGCTTTTATGTAACACAGATTTTGGTATCAGCGGAGAGTCCCAGAACCAATCCCAAGCTGATACTGAGACACTACTGTAATGTGGTTAGCCAGTGGTGAAATGTTCCTCTTCATTGTATGCTTACTATACACCACTCTTCTGTTCACTATTATATTCCATATCCCCTTCAGACCTCTAGGCCTCACTTTTAAACTTCTGTAGACGTGGTTCAATGTAATCATGCATAAATGATATGCAATATAGTCTTCTCAGTTTGTACCACTTGAGGCTACAGGTGGGGGAGCTCATAATTGAATGCTCCTAGATACCGGTGTGCAGTATCCATGAATTCCATGGATACTGGGACTCCTATTAAAAAGATAAAGGTAAACGTAAAGGTTTCCCCACGACCGAATGGTCTAGTAATGACCGACTGTAGGGGGCGGTTCTCATCTCTGTTTCTAAGCTTGTAGAGCCGGTGTTTGTCCAAGGACAAGCTTCCGTGGTCATGTGGCCGGCATGACTATACGCCGTAGCGCATGCAACGCCATTACCTTTCCACCGAAGTGGTCCCTATTTATCTACTTGCATTTTTAGGTGCTTTTGAACTGCTAGGTTGGCAGGAGCTGGGACAAGCGACGGGAGCTCACTCCGTCGCGCAGTCTTGAACTTCCAACCTTCTGGTCAGAAAGCCCAGCAGCAGCGGTTTAACCCACTGCGTCACCACAGATAGGGGAACATTAAACAATTTTTTAAAAACCTTGTTGCAGCAAAACCACTGATGATCCCCTATCTTTAAAAAGGCATCACCAGTATCCACAATTTCAGGTATCTACGGTGGGATCTGGAACAGAACCCCAGTGGATACTGGTGCATGCCTGTATTTTTTTCAGTCTCTGCACCTAGAAAGCTAGTATGGAATAGGGTGAGGTTTTTCCAGTCTTTTCCCTAGTAGAATGTATTGTTTTAATATTGGGGAGGTCAAATATTAAATATCAAACAATTAGTACAGAGCCTGGAAGTATTGCTGGATACCATTTTCTGTTCATTTAGGCTTTTTGTGGGTTAGTTCATATATATGTATTTGTCCTATGAAGACTTGCATATTTGCAATAGCCATTAGAGAACAAACACTATAGGCAGTGAATTCCTGTCTGCAAATTGCTGATGGTCTGAGACATTAAGGGATACATTACCAACTGAGGGCTCAATCTTAACCAACTTTCCAGCACCAGGGCAAGGGCAGTGCAACTCTGAGGGAAGGAAACAAACCTTGAGGAAGCCTCCGTGACTGCCCCCCCAACTGAAGGATGCAACACGTGCCCCATTGGCACAGCTATATCAGTGCTGGAAAGTTGGTTAGGATTGTGCCCTGAGATGCTTGCATATATGAGTGACTTATTTCCCATTTCCCATTTCCCACTTGTTCTGTCCTTATCAGCGCTTGTGCCTGAAGCAGCTTCCCTTTTCCTTCTTTCATGGTGGGAAAATTCACCACAGTGCAACTGCCATTCACAGTTGCAGAGAAGCCGCCCTGACACCTGGACTCTTAGGGCAGAACATTTGAAGTTGCTTAATTCTGAGTCATCACTCCATCCCAGTTCTGTATTGTCTACACCAGCGGTCTCCAAACTGGAGACTTCTGCGCTCCAAAAGGCTGTCTCCGTCTCGATTGGAGCTTATAGTTCCACGGGAGAGCCTCCTTACGTTGTACCCAATCTCCCCCAAACATGTCACTGGCCAACTGTGTCTGCCCAGAAAACTGGGAGCAAAGCCTGCTGGGACAACACGATATGAAAGTAATTGACAGGCTACATGTTTGGAGGTGATCAGACATGATGTAGAGAGGCTCTCCCGCAAATGTTAAGCTCGGGTTGGAGTAGGCAGTACACTACACTACACTGTTGGTGTCTACACTGACAGCTCTGGAGTTGCAGATGAGGTCTTTCTCAGCCCAAACTGAAGATGCCAGGGGCTGAGTCTGAGCTGTGTACTTTCTACAGGCAGTGCATGACCTCTGCCCCTGAACATAGTGTCTGATTCAGCCTGCTCTGTTTCATCTCTTCTGCTTTCACTTCTCTGCTGGTGACACTTTTTTTTCTTCCTCCTTGCCCAGATGACAGTGTCCCCCAGAAAGTCCCTTGGGGTATCCACATAATGAAGAAGAACAAGAAGCCTGCCCCAAGGGCCTTTGGTGTAAGGCTAGAAGACTGCCAGCCAGCTCCTGACAACAAGGCAAGCCATTTCTTGTCGCTATGGTGGAATTCCCTGCATGTAGAAAGCTAGTCCATTAGGAGAAAAGCTGTGGATGGAGTTTGATTTTTCATAAGAGACAGAACCAGAGCCATTTGGTTCCATGTTGTGGCAGGCAAGTAAACCCCTTAACTTGGGGCTTGCACTCCAGTCTCAGCAGGGTGTAACAGAATGAAGTGGCAAGAAGATGAAAATGGGAGGAGCACAGAAAGAAGTTGAGGAGATCAGCCTGGTGGGAGGAGCTTGATGACCTAGATGTGGTCTGTGGAGTACCTGTTTAGGGGTTGGGCACTAATTCAACATCACACGTTTCTAAAGGGAACACCCAAAGACGGAATGTTCACAGGCGTATCTTTGTCAAATAGCTGGTCAGGAGAACGTATCATTAGCATACTTTGGAGATGTGAGAATCTCTAAGCCAGCCAGTTTAGAGAATCTCTAAGCCAGCCAGCCTCATGGCCCCTTAGAATACAGTGCCACGGCTAGCTCCAGTGGTCATATCTAAAATAAACTCCAGTGCCTGTGGATTTGCCCAGGTACAATTAGCCTGTCACGAATTCAGATGTAACCTGGAGTTACGCTGGCCCAATTAGGCCAGCAAAGTTTGGCCGGCACAAGGGCCACCATAAAGTGCATTTGGACCACTCACAGAGTCAGGGAGGATGGTGCATGTCTGTGTGCTGGCCTCTCTGACTCCGAGAGTGGTCCAAACATACTTTACAGTGTCCTTTGTGCCAGCCAACTTTGCTGGCCTAACTGGGCCAGCCTAACCCCAGGTTAGGATTGCACCTTCAGAATGTGTCAGAAGCTTTTTGAGACTGGCCGGCTGGCTTTGCATTCCTTCTGCTGGCCCAAAGATTCCTAAATTGGTTTTGTTGAGGTGGGGAGGGGAAAATTGACACTTGACCCCACTTTCCTCTATAGCTCTAACCATACCCACATGCAGGTGTGCGTGGGGTGGCTCTTCAGGGTTACTGAACATGCTACAAGCATCACCTCAGTGTCCCCATTTTGGCTTTTGCAGAAAGTCCCCCTGATTGTGGAAGCCTGTTGCAAAGTGGTGGAAGACAAAGGCTTGGAATATATGGGCATTTACCGAGTCCCTGGGAACAATGCTGTGGTGTCCAGCCTGCAGGAGCAGCTCAACAAAGGGTCTGCAGAAATCAACCTGCAGGATGAGGTAAGAACAGCTCATGATTTGCCCCTCCCTGGCTTTGTCCTTCTCCCAGTCCTATCCCTCTCTACCTTCACGAACCTTGAAAATCAGTTTTTTTGTTGGGTTGCACTGACATCTAGTGGCCACCTGGCTGTAATACAGCCTGTCTATCCACATCTATATTCTGAACTGCTGAAGTAAAGAGGGTACAGTACTAGTTGTTCCATATCCACAGCCAGTTCATACAACCCTAATTTGACCTGTAGGAGCAAAAAGATGTAACATCGTATCTGAGAGACTGAGCTACAAATCAGGAAGTTCCCAGTTGAAATCTTGCTTTTTAAAAACTTTATTTTCATTGAGACAGTGTGGATCAGGAACTTGGACACTCATGCTATACAAATGCACCATCATCACCATGATATTGTCAATAATAATAATAATGAGGATGAGGTCTCGGTATCCTTTAGGTGCAAAGGTGGTCTGTACCAGGGGTGTCAAACATAAAGCCCGTAGGCTGGATGTGGCCCCCAGAACCTCTTTATTTGGCTCTCAAGTTCTCGCCCATCGCCGCCAGCTGTTCTCAACTGCTGAGCTGTGCTGAGGTGTCACTGGTGAAAGGGCAACTCGCATGATAATTGGGCTCTCCCATACCTTGAAAATATGATCAAAATTTGTGTATTCGTCTGTCATTTGCAACCAATGAATTCCTGAGTGAGAAAAAAGTGCTTATTTCTGGTCAGGGCCTGCTTAATGACATCACTTCCTGCTTTATGACATCACTTTCGGCCCTCAGCAAGCATCATGAATGCTATTTGGCCCACTGTATGTAACGAAGTTTGGCACCCCTGTTCTAGACTTCTTGCAACCAGTCATTAAAAAATTCGGCAGTATAGGAATTATAACATTCTGATATATGCATAGAATTTTTGGAAGAAGGCTCATTTTTATTACTAGAGGTGCTTGAAAAAGGGCATTATTTATTTTACTCAGATGTCATTAAGCAGGAAGTGATGTCATTTAGCAGATCATGACCAGAAATAAGCACTTTTTCTCTCACTTAGTAACTCATCAGCTGCAAAAGATAAAGTAGACAAATCTTGATAGTATTTTCAAGATACAGGGGAGCCCAATTAACATGTGGGCCACATTTTAGCAGTGAAACTACAGCATAGCTCAAGACAGTGGTGCTGGGAGAGCCCAACAGAGCTTCCACAGGCCTTCCATGGCTGCACCCAGCCCGCAGGCCTTACATTTGACACCCCTGGTCTAGGCATTTTGCTGCTGTGTGCAGGTCCTATAACAGTGGTGGTGAACCTTTTGGGCTTGGTGTGCCAGAAATTTGGAAAATTCATAACTCAACTCTGCTGGTGTGTCGTCGTCGTCCGTCCGTCCGTCCGTCCCCCCCCGCCACCAGAACAAAAGACAAAAAATTCTTTACATATTGGAACACATTGCTTTTCATTTGATTAATTAATGAGCTTCTAAGACTTTCATGGCCAATAATATATATTCCGGATTAGCTGTACCAAAGGCTCACTGAACCCACATGATATCAAGTCTCACACACACACCGCACTTCTTTAGTCCCTGCCGGCAGCTCAGCTGCAACTCGTGCTGGGGGAAAGGGCTTGGTGATCGTGCTTCTCTCACTCACGCACGCACGCACGCACACGCACACGCACACACGGAGGCCAGCAGCAGCAGTTGAAATTACCGGTATATCAACTCAAACCCCCGCATTTCTGTAGCCCCTGCCGGCAGCTCAGCTGCAATTCATTGTGGCGGGAAAGGGCTTGGGGGCTGGGTTGCCTCTGATGCTTGCGTCTGAAGTGCCTCCCATCTCTCATCCAGCACCGGCAGACCAGCTGCTTGCAAGAGCTCGCTTGGGGTGGGGTTGCTTGTGATTGTCTTCCACCCAGCACCGGCTCAGGGGAGCAAGTCTTAAGTGCTGGCAGCTTCAGCTGGGCCGCGGCTAGTTGCTAGACTGCACGCACACGCCCCTTCACTTCTCCAGCTCCGCGTGTCATTCAAAATGCCTTTGCGTGTCAGCCATGACACGCGTGTCATAGGTTCGCCATCACTGTCCTATAACAATGGAAATCTGAATTTTCCAAATTGTTGTAACATATTATCATGCGGATAGGCTTAGGCTTAAAGCCCTGATGCAGTGGCTAGGAGACTGTTATTCCCAAATCTGGTGCTTATTATCTTAAGATTCCATCCAAGATTCCTGCCATGGTACGGTAGAAATAAATATAGAAAATTAGATGAAATTCATGAGCCTAGCAGCAGAAGAAATTGAGTCCTCTGATACTTCTATTATTGTCCTTCATCCCTTGTTGGGAATTTCATTTAGATGACAATATGATGGGCTGGTTACAGAACAGCATAGTAAGGAAGCATATTTATTTATTTATATTTATGTAGTAGAAGACATCCCTTTCCATGGGAGAATGGATGAGGAAAATGGATAACAATTCACCAATGTAGTTCTAATATTTCTAATTTGGGAGTTACATTACCGCAAACTGTGAGCAGGGCCTTATTTAGAGAGAGAAGTGTTTCCATATGAAATAGGGACCAAGAAAGACTTAATGTCAAAAATCCATCAATGCCATTACATTTAGTAGAAGGAACTCATATGAAGTGTGATGAGATGGGTTACCAGGCATTTCGATTTCTGATGTGACTTGGCAGAGTATATAATCAAAGCATCCAACTGTCCTTATATAAAAATCAATCAGTAGTATTTATATACCGCTTTTCAACACAAAGTTCACAAAGCAGTTTAATAATAATAATAATAATAATAATAATAATAATAATAATAATAATA
>JAJKFI010000075.1:3303328-3400192 GCA_029204185.1 Lerista edwardsae
TAATAATAATAATAATAATAATAATAATAATAATAATAATAATAATAATAATAATCGTATTTATATACCGCCTTTCTTAGGTCATTAGATTACTCCTCTGACTTTAACTCAAGGTGGTTTACATAGGCAGGCTTTATTCATAAACACAAGGTTTTTACAAATTACAAGGAAGTTTTATCTTTCAAGAACAACATACAACATACAGATGGTACTTTCGTGGTGTAGTCTTCTTTCTGGCCACACAATTTGCCTTCCTGCTGGCTAAGCAGCTTCTGCTCCCACCACAGAAGCGGCTGGCCCAGCACACTCCCCTCTCACAGGCAGCTGTAGCTCAGCTCTAATCAGTCACAGTTTACAAGGTCTGCCGCTCACAGAGACTTCCGGTGATCCCGAACTGGCGACCTTCGGATGTTATCTTCAGGCAAACAGAGGCTTTAACCCTCTCGACTACAATCTCCTGCCCAAGGAGGTTGTATTTATTTGTTTATAGGCAAATAAATAATAATAATAATTAATAAAGTTAAATGACCCCCTGTCCCAAAAGGGCTCACAATCTAAAAAAATGCAGAACACCACCAGCACCAGCCACTAGAAAAGACACTGTTCTGTGGTGAAGGGGGCAGTTACTCTCTCCCTGCTAAATATAAGAGGAATACCACTTGAAAAAGTGCCTCTTGTCCAGTTAGCAGGGGGATATAAAATATAAAAGAGAACCACTACAAAATACTACACAAACTGTATCTATCTTATTGATTGAGTAAAATATTCTTAATAATAATTAATATTTATGTAACTAAAGTATAGATTATCATTCTTGGAGAAGTATGAGAGAGAAGGCCTACTGGACACACATGATAGTATGGCCTGAGATTGTGAGATTTTGGTAGGACATCAGTTAAGCACTTAGTCTCATTTTAGGATGTAATATCCCTCTTTGTCCATTGGCAATGCTAAATTTAGGATAATGGAACAGTAATGTTAAGACAGAACATCAAGAGTTAACAAGGAATTTATTAATGCCACCAAACTCCTAGTGACAAGTAGGCTTCAATAAGCCTGATCCTAAGGCCAGGAGAAGGGAAAAATTCCTCTCACTACTGCAAGATGGGAATGGCAAAAACTAAGTGCAGTCCTAACCTAGAGTTAGGCTGGTACAGTTAGGCCAGTAAAGTTTGGCCGGCACAAGTGCCACCGTAAAGCACATTTGGACCACTCTCAGAGGCAGGGAGGATGGCGCACTTCTCTGTGCTGGCCTCTCTGACACAGAGAGTGGTCCAAACGCGCTTCACGGTGTTCCTTGTGCTGGCCAAACTTTGCCTGCCTAACTATGCCAGTCTCACTCCGGGTTAGGATTGTGCTCTAAGACTAGATTTTGGAGGAAAGGGAGGAGTCTGTACATACACACATTCTTCCATTTCAAACATACACACCAGAGAAAATTTGCAAAAGTAAAGGAAGTAGATAAAATGGCTTCATAGCACATCAAAAATTAATGGAATGACAAGTGTTTTCTTGTGGATTGGATCCTGTGAATTTTGCTGTATGAGAATTGGACTCTATGCAACAAATTGGACTCTTTCTCAACCCAGAAAAGGAGGGAAACATTCTAGATTTGAGACAGGGAAGATTGTGCTCACTAAACCTTTTAGTTCTGGTGGTGAGTTGGACTGCAGTTTGAAGCTCTGTCTGTGTAGGGACCAAAAAATGAAGAATCTGCCTTTGGCAAGACAGTTGGATAATTTGAGGAGGGGGAAAATTAGTATTTTAGTTGTGATGAAGCTCTGGAGGAGAGATGAAGCTCTGGAGGGAGAAAATAAAACTTTTAATGAGCAGGATCTCAGGCTTGTCATTGCACATTTCCCCACATGAACAGTATTTATATACCGCTTTTCAACACAAAGTTCACAAAGCGGTTCACAGGCAAATAATAACAATAAAGTTAAATGGCTCCCTGTCCCAAAAGGACTCACAATCTGAAGATGTGATTGTGAAAGATTATGCGATTTCCACAAAAAAGGCAGCATTTACACACCCTGGATATAGCCTAAATCTATAGCCTAAATCTGTTTCCCTGGAGTCTCAGTCTGTTGTTTCTAGACCTGCCCTCTGGAATCACAGAGACAATCCAAGAGCGCAATCCTAACCTGGAGTTAGGCCGGCACAGTTAGGCCAGCAAAGTTTGGCCAGCACAAGGGCCACTGTAAAGCACGTTTGGACCACTCTCCAAGTCAGAGAGGCCAGCACACAGTCATGCGCAATCCTCCTTGACTCCGAGAGTGATCCAAACGTGCTTTATGGTGGTCCTTGAGCCAGCCAAACTTTCCTGGCCTAATACTGCACTCTGAGTCCACACTTGTGAAAGACCCTCAGATATTCGAGACAGCTGCAACATTTTCCCTTAGTCTTTTCTTCTTCAAATGAAACGCACCAAACGTTTTAAACTGTGCCTCATAGGGCTTGGTTTCCATACCCCTCATCATCTCAGTTGTCCGCCTCTGAAATCTGGCCCATCATATCACATTCCTCTTTAAAATGTGTTGTCTAAAACTGGATGCAGTATTCTAAATGAGGTCTACTACATGTGGATACCCAGGATCAGTACTCTGTGCCTCTCTTAATGCAGTCCAGTATCACGTTGACATTTTTTGCAGCTGCATTACATTAATGGCTCATATTTAGCTTGTGGTCTGCTAGGACACCTAGATGCTTTTCACTTAGCCTCTGATTTTTCGGTATCTATGTGTTAGACCTTCACATTTGTTTCCACTGATCTTCATCTTCTTGGTATGGTCCAGGGATCAAACCTGTCAAGATAGTTTTGAATCTTGCTTCTGTGCTATTCCATTCAATACCTCTCTCCAGGTTGATGTGGAGCCATTTCTTAGCACTCATTGGAAATTGAACAGTTGTTCAACTTACAGATGCAAAACGGACAAACTACCACCCATAGAATCCAAAGATGGCCTCTGTGTCACAGCATTCAGTGGTCTCATTTTGGAAACTTACAACAGGTCACTATTATTTCTTGGCAGTGGAATCACACGTGAAGATCAGCTTAGGGCTGACCGCTGCAGCACCTAAAAGGCTTACTGGCACATTTCGTTTCATCAGGGAGCATTGAGACAGGAGCCCCCAACTGAGACTGTGGCCCCCAAGTGTCACTGCTGCCAGCCGCGCCTGCCCAGAATGCCGCATGCATGGCCTGCTGGGGGCGACAGAACCAGGAAGCGGCTAGCTGTGGTGACACTGGGGGGCTGCAGTTGTGGCAGTCTGAACGCTCCCTGGCGGAATGGTAAGCACCGGTCACCTGGCGGATGGAAACAGCGGTCTCCGGATTCGACCTCCCAGCTGGAATTGGGAGACCGCTGACTTAGGGCAATGGCATCCTGGAGTTTTGGATCTGGTCTAATGTGACACAGGCAACAGAAGCACCTTTTTTTGCACAATCTCAACCTTGTAACTGCCTCGTGTTCCTTTCTCTTTGGCCAGAGGTGGCAAGACCTGAATGTCATCAGCAGCCTCTTGAAATCCTTCTTCCGGAAACTCCCAGAACCGCTGTTTACAGATGGTGAGCAACCACATTTTAATGGCCTTTCCTCTTTCATTGCAGATATCATAATGAGATTTTTCCACCCAGCTAGAAATTCAGCTAGGAAAGGCAATATGCAGTAGTTAGTTACTATTAGTTAGGTTCTTTACCTGTTAATTAGGGACGTGGTGGCGCAGCGGGTTAAACCGCTGCTGCTGGGCTTTCCGAGCGGAAGGTTGGGAGTTCAAGACCATGCAACGGAGTGAACTTCGGTGGGAAGGTAACGGCGTTTCGTGCGCTATGGCGTATAGTCATGCCGGCCACATGACCATGGAAGCTTGTCCTTGGACAAAACGCCAGCTCTACAGGCTTAGAAACGGAGATGAGCACCACCCCCTACAGTCGGTCACGACTAGACCATTTGGTCGTGGGGAAACCTTTACCTTTTTTACCTGTTAATTACTATATTGTTAGTCCATGTTCATTACACATGCCAATAATAACCCACAATGTGAGCTTAGAAGCAATATAAAATGCCAGCAAGCCAACTAGCCTTTACATTGCAAGGATATTGCTTCGTTCTATTTCTCCCCCCCGCCCCCCAAAAATGTATTGGACCTAAAATGTTAAGATTACTCCTTTTCCATTTTGCTAAATCTGTGTTTTATCATTCTGGGCTGGCTGGTTACACACTTGCTTGAGGGTAACCTCCTAAGATTTTATTTTGCCTTAATCATTCTGTAAGCAAAGGAAAAAGGATTCATTCCAAGATCCTTGATTGTGAGATGCTGTTAAGTCTGACCATCTGCAGAGACGTGAAGTTGGATTTACCTTGCAAAACTTGCAGGTGCAGATACAAGTAAAATGGACATTAAAAGCTGCGTGGCGAAGCATTCCAGTATTCCTCAACCCGAGTTCTACAGACAGCTGTAATTGGGGGGGGGGGTCACAAGAAAGATTCAAACGGATAAAAAGTTGTAAAACTTTTTTTAGGGAGGTTTGTGGAGAGGTTTCATAGCCCTAAGGAGTAGCATTGACTCCTAGAACTGTTCGTCATGATTCGGGGGGGGGGGAAGTGAAGCGTTTGCTTGCTTGAAAATAGACACAGTGTTGTATTATTGCTCCCTGTCTTCTTTCTTTACAAGAAATTGAACTAATGGGTTCAAGGTTGAGCAGCTTATAAACAGAAAGAATAACTAAGGGCACAGTCCTAACCAAATTTCCAGCACTGACATAGCTGTGCCAATGGGGCATGTGCTGTGTTCTGCAGTTGGGGGGCAATCACGGAGGTCTCTTCAAGGTAGGGGGTATGTTTGTCCCCTTAGAGCTGCATTGCCATGATGCTGGCCCTGGAAAGTTGGTTAGGATTGCACCCTAATACACCAATTACCAATTATTGTTTTTTTGGGGGGGGTCACTATTTCTCCTTGCACTTTATGTGTGTGTGTGGATTTTTCTTCTTTCAGTTTTCTCTGTAATTCAGATAGAATTCAGTAGAATTGACTCCACAATTATAATGCCGTGAGAAGGGGATTTTTTTTTAACTTGCTTTAGAAGGGGAAGCTCAAAGCATGTGGCCGCTCAAAGCATGGAGTTGCAGAGGACTGATAATAGACTTTAAGGGTGCAATTCTGGAAATAGGCTGGCACAAGTCACACGTGCCGGCTGAGGAGTGTTGCAAATGCACCATAAAGCATGCTTGGACTTCTCTCGAGACAAAAGGAAAGGTACAGGGCAATGTAAAACTATTGCTAAGGTTTGGGGGCCTTCAGAAGAGCAGCTAATCTTTTCAGAGGGCTCAAAAATGTTTATATTACTGTGCCTTCTGGTTGCGCCTGGGAGGTGTTCTGAGGTATGTGGAGGTCATAAGCAGCTTCCATGTGCCTCAGAAGGTGCCCCAGAGGCTTTCAAGAAGTACTTCTGGCTTCTCATCAAACTGGAAGTGCATCTGGGAAGCCTGTGTGACACTATCTGAGGCATTGTGTGACCTCCTTGCACAGACAACCTCTGAACCTGACTGGAAGGCACTTTTGGTCACGTCTGGAGGTCCTCTAAGGCCCCCCCCCAATAGTATCGGTGGGGTGGGGTGGGGTGGGGGGTGTCCAGGAACAAATCCCCTGTAGATGACAAGCTCCCGCCTGTAATTTCTAGTATAAGACAGCTTGTGATGTGGCGCTGCTATACTCAGTTTCCTTAGCCTCAGTGTACTTCATTGGCTATTCCTTTGCAAAGAATAGGAAACCTTTGAGCAGCACATTGTTATTGAATGCATTGACTTCTATTAGACGTTAGAGAGTCTGGGTCAGTGGGAGCCCCTTCTTCCTATGATGTCTTGTTTGGACTTTGATGTCCTGTGCTAGAGTGATACCAGATAGGCCAAATGGAGATGTTTCTGCCACACTTTCCAACATTGAAATGGGAAGCCAGGTGGGGATTTCCTCTCCAACCCAGTCAGTGTTGTTGGTTTGTTTTCCTAATTTCCAAGTATGCAGTTTTGAGGTGCAGCTGTTTCATCACACATGACTTACCATTTCCCTTGGTCAGGCAGGAAATAATGATCACAGATGTAATTATGGACTTTTCCCCCTCCAGATAAATACAATGATTTCATTGAAGCCAACCGGATTGAAGATGCTAGCGAAAGGATGAAGACCTTGCGCAAATTGGTATGTAGTTTGAATTGGTGGAAACTGTCTCATGAGGAAATGCTTTTTCTTGCCTCAGTTGATCAGGTAGCTTAGGAGAAAACACCCTTCTGTCTGTGCAAGCTGTGATGAGCTGTATATTCACACGTTTATGACATACAGCATTTTTCAGGTGAAATTAAAAACTGCAAGTGGATGAGAACAGCTTGGGTACCACAGTATTCTAAGGATTTGTTCAGGGGCATAAATGTCGGGACCTAAAGGGAAAGAAATGCAGGAAAAGGAATTTAGGAAATGTCATGGAGTAATCTTAGGGAAAACGAGAATACTGAAGGAGTGAAGAACCGGAGAACTTTCTGGCTTGCATGACAGACCAAAGGCTTACTCAGCTGTTGCTATTTTTCTTCCATCTCAATTTTCAGATCCGGGACTTACCAAGTCATTATTATGAGACATTGAAGTTTTTGGTGGGACATCTGAAGACAATTGCGGATCATTCTGAGAAAAACAAGGTAGTATGCAGCCCTCTAGCCCAGTGGTTCTCAAATGTTTTAGACCGAGGCTCTCTTTTTAGAATGGCAGTCATGTTGGGACCCACGGGAAGTGATATCATTCACCTGGAAATGATGTCATAGCTAGAAGTGACACCATCAAGCAAGAAGTGACATCGTTGTGATATAATCAAATGGCACTCCTGGAATGCAAACTGGCATTCTTGGACTGCAGCTATTGCACAACCATGAAACATTTCTGACAGAAAGCAAGACTAGGACAAAATATTATGTAAATTCAAACTGTTAACACTCACAAAATGGATATAACAAGAGTCAGGTCTTCAGCTTCCAAGATGGCTGCTTCCAGCTTTCCTCAACCCACCTGACCTCGAGTTCTGACCCACCAAGTGGGTCCCGACCCACAATTTGAGAAGCACTGTTCTAGCTTTTAGTTGATTCCCCAAAAATATACAGTATGTTAAAAATTAATACTGATCCAGGGAGGTGGCATGAATACAACGTTGAGTTCTAATGTGGTAGACCCACCTTCATATATATTATTGATGCTGAATCTGAGATCTCATCTACACTGCAGCTTTAAACCAGATTGTAAGCTTATTTGAAATTGGCCTAACTTACTTGGCTTCTCCAAATGAATCATGGGACTTGTAGCTGTGATGAACCATTTAGGGATCCACTGTCCTTTTTATCAAAGTGCAATTTTCTGTTGATCTATAATAAATACACAGGTTTGAAACTGATTTAAAGGTGTATTACTGGCACACTCTAGTTTGCAATTGCTACTGCAACCTAATGGAGCTGTAAGGAACCCCAATACATCATTTGGCATAATTCCTTTTCCTAAGACTATGGTTTCCAAATGTATTGTGGTCATGGCACCCTTCTTTTGCGGTAGCCTCTTCTTCCTGGCTTTCCTGGGTGCCTTCCATCTTGGATCTCACAAGATATCACGTGGTCCAAGATGGCGGCTGTGTGGAGAGCTGAGAAGAAGAGGCCACCAGGGACATTTCACGGCGCTCCTGTGAATTCACCGAGGTGCACTTAGGTGATGTGGCACACAGTTTGGGAACTACTACCCTAAGATGTTATAGTAAGCTGTGGTCCCACCTCCAGGCAGATTCCATAAGAGAAGCTATGAAAGTGCTTGAAAATTGGACACTTCCAGGGCCATGATATCGTCTAACTGTTCTGAGAATTAGGCAGGGTATTCCCACAGGGAAAGGATGCAGTGGGGAGCCTAGGGTTGGAAGGGCAAATAGTGCTCCAGACGTTATTCTCTGCCCCTCGACAGCCCTGGCTGGTGTTATTCTGATACCTTTTCATTTAATTATATTTTGGTGGTGGTGTGCCATTCGCACCAGGGACACTTTTCTCCTCTGCTGTGGTCTCCAGTTTGGAGAATGCTTTCAAATATCATTTATTCTAATATAACAGTATATTACTTCTTTACATTTACAGGTTGAGTATTCCTTATCCAGACTGCTTGGGACAGGAAGGTGTCTGGATTTTGGATTTGTCTGGGTTTTTGAGTAATTGCATAAATATAATAAGAAATGTTTCCTTTTGCTTTTTTCACTGTGACCCATATGAGGGTCTGCACCACAGAGTAGAAAACAGAACTTACAATCTGTACCTACACTGTCCGTGGGAATGAGCACAAGACGTTCTAGTACTTACTATAGAAAGTGGTTTTTTTAACAGTCTTGGATAAAAATGTCTGGATTTTGGAATAGTCCAGATTTTGAATGAGCAGATAAGGGATAGTCTACTTGTAAAAGTAAAAACACCCCCCCCCCCAAAAAAAAACATAAATCCACCATGTATGTTTTATAGTTTTAAACGTGTGTGCTTTTAGTTTATTTTTTGAATGTGTGTGCTTTTAGACTTATTTGTATGTAATTTTGTATTTTTAGGTGGATTATATGTAGGGTTACCAGATACAAACTGTGACAGTGCATATACCTTTAACCACTGTATAGAAGAGGGAATTTGGGCAAGTGCAGCTCATCATGGAAAGGTTTCAAAAGCAACACCTACCAAAATTCCTTCTTCTATACAATGGTAAAAGGTATATGCACACTGTCCCAGTTTGTATCTGGTAACTCTAATTATATGGAACATAGTTAGCTGCCTCGAGCTGTTGGAAAGGTGAGAGGTACATGTTTTAAACCAATCATTAAATTTGTTGTGCAGATGGAGCCCCGGAATCTTGCCCTGGTGTTTGGTCCTACCCTTGTCAGGACATCGGAGGACAACATGACCGATATGGTGACGCACATGCCTGACCGCTACAAGATCGTGGAGACCCTTATACAGCACGTAAGGAGCGAGAGGGTCCTTTAGGGGTGAAATACAAAGGGCAGCAGGTGGAAGGCTGATCCTGCAACCTGAAGATGAACTGACCACTTTGGCATTTGTGTTCTTAAAATAACCTGGTTATTCCCCTGCAGAGAAATGCGCCCTTTTTGCATCAAAAGATAATTCCATTGTATAATAGAAAATGCATTTATGTACATTTCGGAGAAAGGTGTGTATGCAATTAAATATCTCATTTGGCATTTCTAAATGTAATGAGGTTTGTCACCTTAACCATATCAGAAGAGATTATGTGAGATATAAAGAAAATCTCATTTCAACCAAGCAACCAGTGAGAGAAGCTTCCAATTCCTTTTTATTACTGTATTTGGTTATTTGAAGTTTTGCTGCTGTTGGTCAACTGCAATCTCTCTTTCTTGTCTCCCATGAAATCTTCCCAATCAACCTTTAACTTTGTCAAGGGAGCAAACAACTGGTAACAGGCTCCTTAATAAAGCTTTGATTCTTTCCATAACCACTTCCAAAATATTTCAGTAAATAGACATGCGCAGTCAGCTTTGTTATTAATTTACCTCCCAACAATTGATAGCTTCCAAAAGTTTTTAAGGCAGGAGAGAGAGAGAGAGCACACTCTCTCCTCTGAAAATAATGCACAAAGGAAAGAGTTGACATTGAAAATGGAAGAATACTCGGCAAATACAGCTGTGGTGAAAGAAATGTGAGAAGGAAGTGTCCTAGAAAAGGGGGCATTTAGCAGAATGTGCCAGTCTCACATGACCCTTCTCCAGTTATTTTTAGGGAATTGCAAACTCTCCTTGTCTCATATTGCAAAGAACTTGTCAATTATGAGTATAACTAAAAGGTTTATCAATCAATCAATCAATAGTATTTTTATACTGCTTTTCAACAGTATATTATACTGCTTTTCAGCAGTTCACAAAGCGGTTTACAGGCAAATAATAATAATGAAGTTATATGATCAAGCATGCAAGAGGGGGAGAGCAGAGTGCGGCCCTCTTAAATTCCCTCAAGCCCCACCCTCTGCTCCCTCCTCTCCTCCCTCAACAGGGAAGGGAGATCTCGTGTGCTCTTGGGCGTGGCCAAACTAACTTCTGTTGTTTGGGATTGGACGACAAGTAGTGCAAACAGCAAGTTCAGCTGAGGCAGGGGAAAAGTTTTCATTGAGAAAATGACAGGAAGAAAGGGTCATCCTTCCAATCCAGACCACCACAACCACCACTCATGCACACCCCTGCTATTTGCCAAAATGTAAAAGAAGTCAAGCTATCTCTGCAGGTGAAGAACATGTCACGACTTCCCTTTTAAATGTCATCCTTTTGAGACCTGGATGTTGGGTTTGGCTGGGTATGCAGCATCTTGCCTCTGCCTTGACTTCCTTCCTGTGTCTTCCCTCCCTCCCCCACAGGCAGACTGGTTTTTCAGTGACAAGGAGGATAAAGGCGAGAAGGTGAGTTGCTGAGCCGAGAAGGATCCTCGGATTGTGGTTGCTGCAGGAAAGCGCAAGGGGATGATGGCAGCTCAGTCCCTCCAGGTGCAGTTTCGGCTGGACCTGCTGTCTGCCGATTCCTATGGGCTGTCAAGGGAGTCATAGCAAGAAACTGATGGCAGTGATAGGCACCCAGATAAGGCTGAAGACAAGCAGCCTCTCTGAAGAGGTTTTGCCTCCCATAATGGGTGGCGCCTGGTTCATTACCTGCCACCTCTAGTCAGGCAGGGTTTTCAAGTGGTGTGAAACCCGGGAGACTTGCTTTAGCAGAGCTGAAAGTGGGACGGGTGTCCAGCTGTCTGATATTTCTTTCAGGCCACTCTCAGCTGGTTGAGAAAGTCCAGAGTCACACAGAAATTGTGAGGCCTTCGGGTAGCAGCTGTTCCAAAAGCACTGTGGTTCCATGTACTTCAGGCAGTCTTGACACAAAGGAGAGCCCCCCTTGCACTTTCCGCTAGTGGTTTGGATAGGTGCCTGGGCTGCCCCTAATCCAAAATCAAGAGATTTCTAGACCTAGAATGTGAGAAGGGATGCTGGGCTTCCCGCCCCCCCCCCCCCACACACACATCCTCTGAGGCAGTGATTTTCAACTAGTGTGCTACAGCAAATTGGTGTGCCACAGGAGTTTGTGGGAGGGTAATTAGTAGGGCCATGGTGGGGTGAGCCCCCCCCCCCCACTGACGGTGCTGTGTGCCTTGTCAAAAAACTGATGATGTGCCTTGATAACTTTAGCGCCTTGTCAGTGTGCCGTGATGTGAAAAAGGCTGAAAATCTAGTTTGCCACCAGTTGCATATCTTTTGGGATGACTGGCAGGAGAAGAACAGATTTGTCCCAGTACAGGCTCATCAGATTGACTAATGACATGGGAGGGGAGTGCTGTTGGCTGCATGTAGGTTGGCTCACTTGCTTGAGTCACCTGGAACCATTTGCTCCTCAAGTCACTGCTCCTTCAGTGCACCTGCTGATGGGGTGCTGTGGTCTAAGTTAGATGGGCCTAATCTGTGCAGAGCGCTGAAGAATAGATGCTTTTGAATTATGGTGTTGGAGAAGACTCTTGAGAGTCCCCTAGACTGCAAGGAGATCCAATCGGGCAATCCTACAGGAAGTCAAGCCTGATTGCTCCCTGGAAGGACAAATCCTGAAGCTGAAGCTCAAATACTTTGGCCACCTCATGAGAAGAGAGGACTCTTTAGAAAAGACTCTCATGCTGGGAAAGATTGAAGGCAAAAGGAGAAGGGGGCGGCAGAGGATGAGATAGTTAGTGTCACCGAAGCAATGAACATGAAATTGGGCGAACTCCGGAAGCTAGTGGAGGACAGGGAGGCCTGGCGTGCCGTGGTCTGTGGAGTGGCGAAGAGTCGGACAAGACTTAGCGACTGAACAACAACAATCTGTGGGGGTTGGCAAATGCTTGATTCCGTCTCTCTGGGTCAGGGTTAGATTTATTTTTAAGTTTGGGGGAGTGCAGTGAAATGTATAAGGAGCAGTGTTGTAGCTAGAAGGAGGCAAAACGGTAAATACAGCAGGCACCGTAACATGACGTGTAAGCGATCCCTTCCACTCGCTGTTGGAACAGCAGCAATGCGCAGGCAACGTTGTTGCCGCCAGGAATGACTGACGGCGAATGGAGGGTCCCATTACGTGGTGTGTTGCAGCACCTGCAGTATTTCCCAGTTTCCCAATCCGTAGCTATTCTACTTTAATAGGAGCAGTTTTCCCTCTCCCCAATTTTCTCCTGATCTTTCTAGGAAGTGAGGAATAAGACGGGTTGAGCCCCATGGTCTCTCATCCGGGATATTGACATCTCCTCGGGGTGGCTGAGTCCCTCTCAGAACAGGGTGCAGGGACAGACATCCAGAAGCACTAAGGGTCTGGCAGCCAGCATGGACCTCCTCCCCCTAACCACGTGTGCGTCCATTTCGCAGACCCCCGTAGATGAGCAGGAGGCCCAGTCGGTGCCGAATATTGAGTACCTTCTGCCCAACATCGGGAGGACCGCAGCCTCGGGGGACGCTTCAGGTGAGCCAGCAGGAAGCTCGGGATTTGGTGGGCGTCACCAGGGATGAGCCAGTGACAAGGACATTCCCCCAGTGCCAAGTCCTAGCAGGTGTTCTGCTATTTTGTCTCTCTGTAAGAGTTTTTTTTTTTCCCTTACGGCTCCATCCTGTCAATAGCAAAGTAGTAGTAGTCAGTAAACGTTCACGTCTTCCCATTCTCTGCTGCTGCTTCTTAGGCCAAAATGCACCCAATTCCCAGCTCTGGTTTTCCTGAGACTTCTTGTGGCTCTGTGAACTTCCCTTCACTCCCGGTGGTTATGTGCTGTTGCCCAAGGCCAACCCCTGCAGACAGAATTTCTGTCGGGGTCTGAACAGTATCCGGGTTCCTGGAGAATTCCATGGCTATGTTGTGACAACCACCACTGACGCCTCGTGTGTGCTGGTGCAGTTTCACTGGTTAGCAACACCACTGCTTCTGTTGTAATTAGGTTGCCGGAGGAAATTGCATCTCTCAGGCCCTCGGGGCGGGAGGCTCCCCTGCAACCTGGTTGTCCTTGCAAATAGCGATGGGAGGCTCTTTTTGATGGTTGGCTTCTAAGTGGGGATTTTCCTCCTCTGCCTTTATGAACTTCCTTAACTTTTTTGCTGTCTTTCTTCCTTCTCTCTCCTCATCTCCTTCCTTCTCCTTCCTCCTCCAGCGGATCTGCCGGAGCTCTAGAGCTGGTACAGTGTGGTTTGTGCGCTGGTGTTTGTGCACTAATTCCATTGGGTGATTACGAGAGATGGTGAGACAGGAAGGCTGGGGGGGGGCGGGGTCTGTCTCCTGATTGGTCTTTCCAAGCATCATCTGATATCATGACAGTAGGGGTGGCTTTGCCTTCAGGTGATTGCGGAAAAGTCCCTTTAAAGCCAGTTGCAGAAACTAAACGGTGACCATTCAGCTCAATTCACAAATCAGTTCAGAAGAAAATGGAATATTTCTAGAAGGTTGCTTGGGCAGAATGGAAAGGTAGCTAATTCTTCTCTTAGACCACACCAACAAATACGTAATCTCTGCACTGTGTGTCAGTGATCCAGGGCAACTTACCTCCATATATTGATGTACAGTAATTAAGGCACAATGCTAACCAACTTTCCGACACTGGGGTAAGGGCAATGCCATTCCCTTGCCTTGGGCAGGCCTCCGTGACTGCCCCCCAACTGCAGGATGCAGCACATGCCCCATTGCTAAATCATTTGCAGTCCAATCTTAAGCACTTGGAAGTCAGAACAGCTGACTTCTAAGTGTGCACGCTTAGGTTTTTAACCTGAAACATCAAGTAGCAAAACCTAAAGCAAAGAGCCTAAAACAACAATAGAAGTGACAACCATGTCATGTTTTGAATTTTAAAAGTTGTCTGGAAGGGGCTGTTCAACTACAGTGTTTTTAACTGTGAGTCCATGCCAGCAACGTGCAGCAAAATAAACTGCTTATATTATGAGAGCTGTCTTTTTGTAAGGCCATTGTTGCACTGGAGGATGACATTTAGGCTGGTGTTTGTCCAATGCATACTTTTCTGGGAGTTAATCATTGAACACAGTGGGACTTACTTCTGAGTAGGCAGGTATAGAATTGTTCTGAAAGTTGTCTTTCATCTTCAAGTTGCCTGACAGAGAGTTCTGTGTGACCTGAAAGTTGGCATACTCTTATACCGACACTTGTTGGTCCCATGAAAACAACTGCTTGAACTCTTGCATTTTCTTTTCCGACTGGAAGAGTGTGTCACTTTCCCAGTGTGACAAGCAAAGGCTTCTGTTCCAAAACTGAGTCTGATATCCTTGCTTGAATCCCTGGCCTTCAGAGAACTGACTTGTTAGGAGCTTGGAGCAAGTTAGAGGAACCTTTCTGCCTTGCCTTACTCTCGTAATCACTGGCCACTAATTCCATGGGGTGGGGGGGTGGGGGGGTGGGCAGGCTTCAGGCGGTGTGGACATTGGGGGCCATCCATTATATTGCCTGTGTGATGTTGTTGTCACTGACATTGCTGGAGCAGATTTGTGTGTGTGTGTGTGTGTGTGTGTATGGAAGGTAGAGGGAGGTTCTGGTGCAATGCACCCCCTTTCCCCAACCTCAGAAAGGGTGGAGAGTAACGCCTGGCCTGTTTCTTCTGGTGTGAGCTGCTGTGAGTCCCTCGCCTGCTGCCGTTTGGGTCTGCCTCTGCCTTGGGCCTCACCTCCTTTGCACCCTCTTTCGCTGGCTGTGTCTGGCCTCGCTTTGAATTGCGTTCAACTCAAGCAGCAAGTGAGCCGAGGAGTCCAGGAGGACCTGCATTCCCACCACTTCAGTCTTACTCATCCTCAAAACATCTGGGCGACATCTGCTAGGGGAGGTCCTTTCTTTAGATCTGCTCCCCCCCAGGGTCATGCTCAGTCGTACACTGTATAGGAAGATAAGGGCTCCCACCCTCCTGCCCTGTAGCAACAATAATGCCTGGAACAGTGCCCCTTAAAACGTCTCACCTTACTTACAATTTGTTTGAAACATTTTATTATTATGCAAAATATGCACAGCCCAACAGACACTGGTCGTTGGATTTGGCCTGTGCAATATTGGGTCCTTCCTAAGAACCTGGGACAGTGGTTCCCAATCTTTACCATGCTGTGACACACTTCATCTGACATGATGCCCCTGGTGGTGCCAGGGGAGGCCCCAGAGGAATCTTCTGGGTCATGCCAGACCAGTGCCCCACTCTGGGGGCCTCAAAATGGCCTGCAGAAGCCTCTGAAAGCTACTTCCTGTTTTCGGAGGCAAACCAGAAGTTACCTTCCCAAAACTGGAAGTAGCGTTCAGGGGTTTCTGCAGGCATTCTGAGTCCCACAGAGGCCTGTAGAGTGGGTCTCTGGCCTGACACAACCTGGAAGAGGCCTCTGGGGCCTCTCCATGCCTCTGGAATGGCTCCAATTTGGAGCCAAATGGAAGTGAGGGTGAGTGGGAGGGCCTAGGTTGTGACCTACCTGACATGAGCTTGCGACTCACACTTTGGGAAACCCTGACCTAAGATATTCCCAGATACATTTGTAATGTGTTCGCTGCCCCAAGTAAGACTGCTTTCTGCAGTTGATGTGTAGTAACTTCATTTACACCCAGGATGTTCAGGTGTTTTTCAAAGTGTTTTTGGTATTGCACCTAGAGCACCAACAATGGTTGGTACAATTGTATCTATTATTAATAATATTTATATACCACCTTTCTACAAAAAAATGTTCACAAAGTAGGTGCAGGGAAAATCCACTAACTGAATGGCCGTTCCACGTATCTGGGCCTTCAAGGCAACTCACAACAAACAATGGAAACATTGCCATCAGTTTGCCTCTCACTGAAGGCTTTCGAACAGGAGTATCAGATCTCATTTGATAGCTTTGATCTCAGCCCAGGCGTTCCTACTATTGCTAGTGGCTGTTCAAGCTCTGGATTTGAGCTTTGGTGTCGGCCGTCCGCTCTGGAAAGTGGCCGAGATGATAGTTGTAGTGTTTGCATTGCTTGTTCTGATTTGCTTGTTCTCCATGTCCCACCACTTTGCTTTAGCCTCACTGCTTAAACATCTTCTGAATTTAAATGCAGCTCCTTCTACACTCCAGTGCAGCTATGCAGAGCGCGCAGCGTGATTCTAGGCAGCAGGGAGGTATTGCGGTGTGTGCGCACGCTCGGGGCCTTCACGAGGTTCGTCAGTCAAGAAGATGCTGCTGTTCAGAGCTGGTTAAAGCCAGGAAAGCTTCGGCTGCCACCTTCTCCCGCCATCTGTCCATTCAATAAATCTACAGAAGGAATTGCTCGTCACGTGTCACCATTTCCTTTGGACATTGCTTCTGCTTTTTCTTCTCCTAGTTTTGGGACTACCTGAAAGCAAAGCACTGCTGAGAGTGCTCAAATTATGGGGGAAAAGATAGGGGGCCCTTAATGAAATCCACAAGCCCCCCTGACTTCCCCACTCCAAGGGTTTCTCAATTCATGCTACCCCATAGTGTTTTAAAAGCAGCAGCTAAGAGGGCCCCTTATTGAGAAGTTTCTCCTGTCCCTACTGCAGATCTGCATGAGTTGTGACCACTGAAATGTCCACCGCCCACCAGCCATGTCTAGTGGATTGCCCGGTTCTTGCTGAGCTCCCTGTTTTTGCAGCCCTGCTGAAAATAGAAGGTCCTGGGCCTCAATATGTGCCTGGTGGGGTGTGTTTGCCCTTGATAGGTCACATGTTGTACAAGCTCTTCCAGGTGTAAATCTGGCGTGCTCCTTTGTGGAATTAAGTGTTCAGATGTGTGCAAAACATAGAGATAGAATTCACTAGAGACGGCATGACGTCACCATCTTGAAGCCACCTGGGGTAGACAAAAATGCCTGACTCAGATCATCGCCGTGAGGGAGGGTTGCCGCAAATTCTAAAATAAAAATCTCCCTCACGTGTTTAAAAGTTAATCTCAACCTTTTAATCATGCCTGCGTGTTCTGCATACGGGTAATAAGGTTACAAATAATGTTTCCGCACGAAACATCACATCACATGTTTTTATTTTCGTAAGTTTTTATTTTTATTCAGTCCGAAACAGTATGAGCAGGGGAATCTTTTTGCAAGGGAGCTGCCCGGGGAATTGTAGTACTATTTAATAAGCATGGAGTATACTAATTCACGGCAATCCTCCCTCACGGCGATGATCTGAGTCAGCCATTTTTGTCTACCCCAGGTGGCTTCACTCGGCTCCTATTAAATCAACGGGCGTGCAGTCTCCAGTCAATCTAAGCTTCTTGGTGCAAAAGCATTAAGGATTCCTGTATAGTAGGGCCCTTTGGGAAATGGCTGTCCTTCTGCATCCAGTGTGGGTTCCAGTGAAGATAGTCACTATCCAGTGAAGGTAGTCTTCAACCTTCTAAGGGGCAGGTGAGGGGGAGAAGCCAGCTGTTGAGCAGATTGTCCTTTGCATCCACACAGCCACCTGTCTGTCTTCCCCTGCAGCCTTCACCGAATGCCGTTGGCTCTGTTCTAGTCACCGTCCCAGCAGCCTCCTTGCTATTGCACAAGTAAATGTGCCAGTGGACAGAAGGGGTCATTAGCCAATTTCCAGGCCAGCTGCTCTGTGTGCTCTGTGGTGCTTGATGTGCTTTCAAGTCCCCTTCTTCATTTTCCCCCTTCGTCACTGGAGCATTAATTTTATTGGCTTCTCAAAATAACATAAAATACATTGTTTTTCATACTGCAATCTAGTCCTTCCTTGTGGTTTAGGGTAGTATATTTGTGGAAGAATGACCTTCCTTCCTTTGAATTATATGATAAGAGAGACCCAGTCTTATATGCAAGGCTCTCCTTGAATTATTTTTAATTAGGACCAAACATTGGAGTTTTTTCTGTTTTTTGTTTTTGTTTTTTTTGCATTTCGCTTACATATTTTTTTGTTGCAAATCTACATACATTGCTTGAGTCGGCCAATACATTTGATGCATTTTTTTTTTCTGGGCAGCAAACCATGCATCTGTATCACTAATTGGAGAAAAAAAAATTGCCACCATAGTTAATTGGCTGTTGAACTAGGTGTGCCCTGGTCACCCTTTCCTTTATGCAGTTGCTTCTCAAAGTTGGGGTGTCCTCCTAAAGGAGGCCACCAGAGGGCGCAAAACAAGTTTGCATGTGATGATAAGTTGCCAGACATGCAGGCAGTGGTCATAATGGGTTGTCAAAAGGGAGCGAACGTTGTGAGTCCCTGACTTTTGCAGGCTTTGTGTGTGTGAGAGAGTGGTGAGCCAAGTGTTGTGCACCAGGGTGTCAGCTGGGTGTGAGATCTAAGCGTTCTTAGTTAAAAGCACTGATTTTGGGCACGCTCTCCCATATTGCAAGGGAAAGAGCTTATTAGGTTTCCGTCACGCTGAAGCATTGGCTTATCCCCTGACCCAGACCCTTGGCAGCAGGAACCTCTGAGGTCCTCACAGTGCCTGGGGTCACTTTGCATTGCTTTCCGCACTGAGCAAAGAGAGCATGTAGGCTGAGCGTAGGAGGCATGGCGTGCACAAGCAGGGAACGGAAGGCCACGCAGGGAGGCGGCTGCCGTGTGACCCCATTGTTTGGAGGGAGGGGGGGTGCTCCGTCCAGCTTAGCTGCTGTCCAGAAGTGCTGCCTCCGAAGGGCGCCCTGCCCCGAGACATCACACAGTGTGGCTCCTGCCTTGCCAGTCTCACAAACTGTCCCGCCACTGCTCCACCTCTCACTGATGCTCTCCTTTTTCTCTTCCTCTGGTTGCAGATTCAACCAACAGCAGCTCAGCTAAGTCAAAGGTAAGAGGCATCTCTGCTCTCTGGAAGAGGTTGGGGCTGGGAGAAGGGACAGCTGGGCAGGAGAGTTTTCAGACATGGTCTGAAATGACATGGACTGCAGCGTCTGGGGCTCTTCAGTCGAGAAAAAAGGCGCCTGAGGGGGAACATGATTGAGACATACAAAATTATGTCGATAGAGGGATGTTCTTTTCCCTCTCTGAAAACACCAGAACCAGGGGGCATCCGCTAAAACTGAGGGTTGGGAGAGTTAAAACAGATAAAAGGAAGTACTTTTTTACCCAGCGGGTAGTTAATCTGTGGAACTCTTTGCCACAGGAGGTGGTGATGGCATCTGGTCTTGATGCCTTTAAGAGGGGATTGGACGGATTTCTGGAGGAAAGGTCCATCGTGGGCTATAGGCAATGATGGATTGTGCAACCTCCTTACAAAGGTGGTGGGCTACTTCAGAGTACCGGGTGCAAGGGAGTGGCAACAGGATGCAAGCATCTTGTTGTCTCATGCCTCCCTGGGGCACCTGGTGGGCCGCTGGACGAGATACAGGAAGCTGGACTAGATGGGCCTTTGGCTGTCTCCCCCGAGGCAAAGAGAAGGGATTTGTGTTATCCTGAGTCTTGCAGTCTCTGGCCAGCCGGGTATCCAAGGTCCCACCTCCGAGGCTCAGCCAGCTGGGCGTCCAGCAAGGGCTACTGCAGCCCTGCGTGATTCAGCCCTACAGGATGTTGTGCTCAGAGGCAGTGAATGCCGAGACCCCGGCCTTTCCTCGGCGTGCTCAGCCTGCTCCTGCTCTGACCCCCCTCCTTACCTATGTGATGCAGTCCCAAAGGAACGCTGACAAGAGGCAGAGTGTGGGGTCGGGTGCAGAACCCAACCTCCTGCCTAGGTTGGCCTCCTCTGACTTGGTTTGAGAAGACATGCCGTCTAGCGTGGCTGCAGACATCTCCTTGAAAATGCCAGGGCAATGCCTGGGGTGGCTCCCCAGGCAAAACGAGACTGCATGAGGCCAAATCAGGCACGCTTGTTCCAGTTTCAGCATCTATGCAGAGAGCAGAGTTTGACTTTTGGGAGTGCAGAATTTGATTTGCACAGAGCACATACCGGGTTCTCTGCTGTTGTTGATTTCATTTGCTCACCGGGTTTGACTACTCTGAAAAAAATGTTCATCTTATTCATCGTTGCATTCAGCCATTTGCCACCCTTTAGCCATCCGTAAGCTCACAAAGCTGTTACAGGGCAGCAAATCTTCATGAAGAGCGCAGTCCTAAGCAGTGAGAGACTCGTGGGCCTGCGCAGTATCGAGCACAGCTTTGGAATGCTGAGGAGCCTCCCGAGGTCAGGGACATGTCCACACCCTTGCCTCAGGGGAGGCTCCAGCCTCCCCTATGGGTTCCTCGGATCTGAGCCTGCTAACTAAAGGTTTCCCCACGACCGAATGGTCTAGTCGTGCCCGACTGTAGGGGGCGGTGCTCATCTCCGTATCAAAGCCTGTAGAGCCTGCGTTTTGTCCGAGGACAAGCTTCCGTGGTCATGTGGCCGGCATGACTCTACACCATAGCGCACGAAACGCCGTTCCCTTCCCACCAAAGTGGTCCCTATTTCTCTACTTGCATTTTTAGATGCTTTTGAACTGCTAGGTTGGCAGGAGCTGGGACAAGTGACAGGAGCTCACTCCGTCACACAGTCTCGAACTCCCAAACTTCTGGTCAGAAAGCCCAGCAGTGGTTTAACCCGCAGCACCACCACGTCCCATACATCTAGCAGTGACTAAATAATAATAATAATAATAATAATAATAATAATAATAATAATAATGCTCATATTTATATACCGCCTTTCTTAGGTCTTTAGATTGCTCCTCTGATTTTAACTCAAGGCGGTTTTATTCATAAACACAAAGGTTTTTACAAATTACAAGGAAGTTCTATCTTTCAAGAACAGTTGGTACTTTCATGGTGTAGTCTTCTTTCCGGCCACACAATTTGCCTTCCTGCTGGCTGATAAGCAGCTTCTGCTCCCACCACGGAAACGGCTGGCCCAGCACACTCCCCTCTCACAGGCAGCTGTAGCTCAGCTGTAATCAGTCGCAGTTTACAAGGTCTGCCGCTCACGGAGACTTCCGGTGATCCCGAACTGGCGACCTTCGGATGTTATCTTCAGGCAAATGGAGGCTTTAACCCTCTCGACTACAACCTCCTGCCCAATCCTAGCAGTGGCTATTTAGCAGGCGCCGAGCTGAGGAAGCTGTGCGGCCGCATCCCACCCCACCCCCTTCCCCAGGCTGGCACGCCTCCCGGCATGCCCACCCCCACCCAGTTCTGCCTGCCCGCCCACCCACCGCCCAGAACCGCTATTGCGCCAGCTGAGTTCGGCTGGCACACAAGTGGGGCTTGGGCCAGCGCCCTTGGGCCAACACTGCTGCTAGCGTTGGCCCAACTGAACCAGCGACAATGTGGGGGGATCGGTTGGCACCCCCACGTCGGTGTTAGTGACATTGGGCCGACGCAAGTGGTTACCATCGGCTCAAGGGCACAGCTGGGATTGAGCCCTAAGTGAACATGATACTCCCCGCCTTGCGCCTTGCTCACGCATGTGCAGACCAGTGCATTCAAGACCATTCTCAAGGAGCTAACTGATGGTGAACACAAGGTCAACGCGACTGATCATTTCCATTGCGTCTCCCCTTC
The DNA here is from genome assembly GCA_029204185.1 of Lerista edwardsae. Classification (NCBI taxonomy): domain Eukaryota; kingdom Metazoa; phylum Chordata; class Lepidosauria; order Squamata; family Scincidae; genus Lerista; species Lerista edwardsae. The sequence goes on from JAJKFI010000075.1 coordinate 3,324,814, forward strand.
TGCTCGCCCTTTTTTCGTGCGCGTCAAACTCCTCCTTGTCTTGCTTTCTGCCCCGATGCAGGCTTCGTGGGGTTCGCGGAAAGAGCACTACCATAAGGAGATGCTCGCCATCTCCTTCATCTCAGCTGTCAACCGCAAGAGGAAGAAGCGGAGAGAGGCCAAGCGTTTCGGGAGCAGCACAGACGACGACTCTGAGCACGAGTTGGCTGCCAAGCCGGCCGCCAAGAGAGACGAGGAAGAGGCTGAGGAGGAAGATGGAGAGGTCGAGGGGCTCAAGAGCAGTGGCAGAGTTCCAGGGCCCAATGCACAGAGCGGTCCAGAGTGCCCTGCAAAACTGGAAGCGGAGTCGGGAGAAAGGAAGGTGGTGGCACCCCAGGGTAGCCCAGAACCGGCCCCCGATGCCCGCTCGATCGTGTCGGGCTACTCCACGCTGTCTACCATTGATCGCAGCGTGTGCTCAGAGGTGCAGTCAGTGGCAGAGAGCCGTGGGGAGGAGGCGGACGACGAGCGGAGCGAGTTTAGCCACGTGGAGACAGACACGGAGAACGGCTTTGCGCCCGGGCAGCCGGGGGTGCTCCCACCAGGAGCAGCAGGGGCGGTGGCCGTGGTGGAAGGGGGGGCCGGGCGCCTGACAAGGTCTCTCACAGCCGGGCCTCCTTCAGCTCCCACCGCCTCATGCAGTGCGACACCCTGGCGCGCCGCAAGCTCTCCCGGCCCCGCCACGGCAGCGAGGCCTCCTCCAAGAGCAGCACGGAGGGCCCCAGCTCGCCGGGCAGCCAGGAGTCGCTGCAGCCCTCGGGCGCCCCCGAGCTCCACGTGCGCCCCTCCCTCGCGGAGCAGCTGCGCCTCCGCCTCCGCGGCTCAGCGGACGACATGCTGGCCGTGCGCCTGCGCAAGCCGCACTCTCCCGAGACGCGGCGCAAGAAGAACAGCTGGCGGCGCCACACGGTGGTGGTGCCCGGCGGCCTCAAGGACCTCAACTACAACGAGTGGAAGGAGCAGCACATGCCGGGGGCCGCCAGGGCCTGCCCGCTGGACTCCTCGAGCAGAGACCCCCTGAGGGACAACAAGGACTCCGGACTCAGCAGTCTGGAGTCCACCAAAGCTCGGCCTTCCTCGTCCGCGCTGGGGAACTCGGCAGCTTCCGGTCAGCCGGGCAGTGGTGAGCCCCGCAAGGGGAGCTCTGAGGGGCGCTCGGCTCCCCGCCGTACAGCTTCCTTGCGCTTCCACCAGTGTCTCTAGGCCGCCCCCCTGTGGACACTCTGGTTAGAACGGCTGAGAAGGAGCCCTGGAGGTGGCCTTGCTCGGGGAAGGGGCGGGGTGGCCGGCCACCGGTGCAGGCTCCCACTCGGGATTCTGCCCTGCCTTCTTAATACCTCAGAGTTTCCTCCCCCAAACCCCTCCCCCGCCATGCTTTCTGGTCCCCCGTCCCCCTGGTATTAATTTAATGACACCCCTATTTTGTGACTTGTGGACTTATTTATTCCCCGCCCTCCCCGTTCCCCCAAGGTGGTGGGTGGAGAAAGAAAGCAGAATAAGGACAGGGCTGTTCACCCCGCTGATAAGAGAGGAGCGCCTTTTCTTGGTTTGGACGCTTGGCGGTCCTTTGGAAGCTCAGCCCCATTCTGGCTTCAGGGCTCCTTCCTTTGTAGTGGGATTTCGGAGCAGGCCTGGGAAGAAGCGGAGGAGCAGAAGCCAGAATGATTCTGGGTGCTCAAAGATGCCCAACGCCACTTTGTTTCCACCAATCCACTTTGTCTCTCTTTATGTTTTACTGTGGAGGGCTGGAGCTGAGGACACCGTCAGACGTGCAACGGTTGCCGACCCAGGTTGTACAACCATCTGTTGCCGATTGACCCCTGCCCCACCCTGATCTGCCTCTGAGGTCCCTTTCCTGGTGCAGGGGTCTCTCCTACTGATGTCTAAACCACAGCCACTGGTGTTGGCATCAAGGGGCTTTGCCCATAAAGCACCCACTCCCCCTCTGTGCCATCCTCCAAGGCAAGCAAGTGGGTGACTTAGATTTCCACCTGCTTGTGATCAGCAAAGGTCCTGCAGAGGTGGCTGCCTTAAGCCACCCTCCATTGCAGCACCTGGATGCAGGTCCCGGGGTTGTGCCATGGTCTCAGCCCCTGCACCTGCTTGCCCATGGAGAGCGTCTCGTCCTGAGCAATGAAAGCACAGAGCCTTCGTGGTTCCCCAAGAGGCTTGTGGTGTGTGTGTTTTTTGTAATGCTTAAGCTGCGTTGCTCTTTTCCAACTCCTTGAGTGGTGCACTCCTCTTTTGCAGAACCCACACAGAATCCTGCGGCACCTGAAAGGCGAAGGATGTTGTTGTGGCATAAGCTCTGGCTCAAGAAAGCTGCCGCCGCAATGCATGCGTTGGCTTTTAAGGTGCCAGAGCACTCTGCTGTTCCCAAGTAACATGGCAGTCCTTCTGGAATCTTGTGTTTTTCAGACCTCTGCAGTCACACCCCTTCTAAGCCCACCTAAGGATTTCAAGTGAACCAAGGGCTTAACGAGCGTCCGCTCTCCTTGCTCATGACAGTGTGTGAGCGTTTTTAAACACTTGCAGCACCATCTTATTCATGTCTGCTCGGAAGTCAGTTCTGTGTGTATGATGGGACTTATCAAGAAAGCATGCATTGGATTGCAGCCTTAGCTTTCCATTTATCTGTTCAGAACCTGGAGGAAAAACGTACTAGCGACAAATAGGTATTTACCCCTCTCACTTCCTGTGACACTTTCTCCGAAGTGTGGAAAAATGTACTGTGGTTCTAGGAGCTGAGAAGTAGCATTCTCTGTGTGTCCAGTTCAGGGCTGCAGTGTTTGGAGTACAAGATCTGTCTGCCACTTGGCAGGCTCCCTCGACGCTGGTCAAATCTTCCTGCAACTTCTGGTGCTAAAGAGGATGTGGGAGATGGGCATTCTCCCCTTTCTAGAGGGCAGCGCAACATGCCTAAGGGGCTTTCATACTCAGCCACTTTTAACCCCCCATCAGCAGTGCAGAGAGGCAAAGGTTTGACAAGGATGTTGCAGGCAGTATGGGGTTGGTGTGGTGGGGTGAGATGGATGCAGTGGACAAGCCCAGCTTTTTCCCTCTCCCCGTTGCCCCATACAGGTAACCCATTTCGAGTCCAGGAGAGTTCTTATTTCTGCTTTCAAGATTTCCACAGCCATTTGTCATGGCTTTTCTTCCAACGATGGCAATGACGTCACAGTTCATGCCACTCGTGTTAGGTGGTTGTCCTTGGAAACGCTCTGCAAAAAATGCATAACTTATTTGATTCTTCCTGGTGCTACATTTTGTTTTTAGCAGTGTCTTCCGCTTCATGGGCTTTTTTTTAAAGTATGTTGGACAGAAGCAAGTAAACCAGGGGGCCACTCATTTACACACTGCAGATCAGAGTAGTGTAGTTGTAACCTCTCTGCATGCTGCCTGCACAACTTTCATTTTTGAAAGGCATCTTAAATTTGTTTTGACGCTGTGGGTGTTCACTTTCCTACCACCTTAGCAGCATCTCATGTGCTCATAAGGCACATGAGAAAAACAGGAGGTACTGCTGTTATGTGCAATAAAGGCGCATGGGAGGTACTCTTCAATGTGTGAACACTATGGAGGCGTGAGTTGGGGCCACCACTGTCTCCTCCTCTGCCCCCTGGGTGCCTTTTTGCAAAAATATCCACCCTTTGGGAGAAGCTTCCACGATAATCTTAAAGACCTCACCACAGAGTGGCTTTTCCTCTGGTTCTCTCATACCCAGTATTTCTTGTGAGCGCCGAACTCATCTGGTTGCAACAGTAATTAACCACATTGGTGCAAAATGTTTCATTTTCCATCCTGTTCAGGCATTGAATGAATCCATACTTGTCATAGAGTTCAGCCAGTGGCCTTGTGCAAGTTGCTGTGTGGCAGCCTAACTTTCTTGACAGGTTGGTTTGGAGGCCAAACTGGCTCTGGGCAAGTTGGAGAAAGGGTGGGATTCATGCAAATAGGCGCATTGTGACTAAGGACTGAATTTTTATTGCTTGGTCATGCATTTAGAAACCTGACTTCACCACTGGAGAATGAATGAAAACCTCCTCAGCGATAGCGATAGATAGAATTATTGTTGCCACAATGCACCAGACCTAACACAGAACCTTGATGCCATCTAAGTTTCTCTCCTCAGCTTCCTCCAAGACACTAAAAAAGACACTAAAAAACAACACAAGACACTACACTACCTTGTAGTGTACTACGTTATCCCACAGCAACCTTGTGAGTCTGAGAGATAGCAACTGGTCCAAGAGTCACCTAATAAGCTTCCTTGCTGAAATCTGAACCCAGGTCTCACTGGATTTTTGCCTTTACAGGTGTCTCTAATTGTAGTTCATCCATGCATATGTGTGATAAGTCTATCAGAGCTAGGTGCATTCAGGCTGTTCATCAGAGGCATGATCAGAGATAAAAGAATTAAGATGCCCCTCTAAACCTTGCATTGGTGAGAGAAATGAGGCACACAGAATCTTGCCATTGAGTCATCAATAATAACATGGCACTTTTGAACATTAAGCATTTCACATACATTTCTTGTGCTGTTGTAAGCCTTCTCATAATTAGGTCTGCTTCAGCAAAACTCCAGCCCAGTGGAATTCCAGCTTGAATTCTTGTGCTTACCTTGACGATGGGATTTGAGCACCTGGCCTGCCAGGTCCCCATTGTCTTTGTCTGTCCTTCCGCACTAAGTGTCCGTAGCAGTGCACACCTCCGGACGAGCACCTGAGCCACATATGCAGCAACTCTAGACGATGCAGTCTGGTATACGGTGCAGTTCAGGGTGGTGTGCACTTGTATGAAGACTGCTGGGGATTGTCTTTGTGTAAAAAAATGTGTATGGCTGGTAGTATGACGTTCAGATGCAAAATCCACAGTTCTTATATCAGTGCTGTCCCTGTCTTAGGTAGACTCTGGTTGAGAATCGGCATTCCCTTTACAAGCATAGAAGGGATTGATGCTTTGTCATGAGAGGAGGTTTTTCCACCTATTAGCATGGCGCAGTAAAATACACAAAAAATCATGCTTTTAATGAATCAAAGTGTGCACATAAAGCATTTGAATGTTAAAAACTCATCAGACCCCCCCCCCTCTTTCATGGTACCACCTGCCCCAGGAAGAGTTTGGTGAAATTTGCAGTGCAATCCTAGGCATATCTACTCAGAAGTAAGTCTCGTGGTTTAATGGGGCTTACTCCCAGGAAAGTGTGTATACGATTGCAACCTTGCAAGCTGCCAGTCCTGAGCTTTCTCGGATTGCTGGGTCTTCTCTGCTGTTAGGTGTAACAAACCCTAACAGAACCCCTGTGTTCTCCTGTGCTTGCACCCTTCAGTAGGGTTTCCGCCAAGTGGGGGAGTTTTGAGAGCAAAATCCCATAAAAGGACCTAGAGGCTGTACAGTCTGTTCATCTCAATGGGGAAATATTTGAACACAAAGCACCAAAAATGGAACCTGTCTGTAAATTTGCCTATAATATGTGCTCTGGTCAAATGATCAAGACACGCGCAACAGCAGCGCACATGCCACAGCGTCTGGCACCACCGTCACAGCCATTCTATTGCGGCCTTCAAAAGGGATTGGGGGTGGGGGGGGCTTGCCGAGGCGTGAGATTTGAAACGGAACAAAAAGAAACAATTTCCTATATCGTTATGCATTGTTCTTATACTTTTATGCAAAAATTTGTTGTAAAGTTTTTCTTTTTCACTTTATTTTGTAAATAGCCTTTAAATGTGTAACATACGATGACAGAGTTTATAAGGATTTTTAAAAATACTTTTTTTTTGTTTTGCTCCTTTAAGAAAAAAACACAGCAAAACAAAAAACTGACTTTATGCAACAGTGTTGAATTTTTTTAAGACACCCCTGTCCCCGCCTGCATGGTTTGTCCCTCTTCTCACCTTCACTGTGTTGTACCATGTCGGACATATATATGGTTAAAACAAAACAACTGAAGACGCCCAGACTCCACTTTTGAGACTAGCCTCAGAATTACAGTTATATATATATTGGAAATAAACTGGCTTATTCAGAGAACGCGTTTCCTTGCTTTTGTTTTTGAATATGCCCACTCCCTGTTAACATGCCCGGTAATGTTAGCAATGCGTTGCTTTCCCTGTGAGATGCACTTAGCTTGCTGTAGTGAACAGTGCTGTGTACGTAATACTGATGCAAGAATTTTACAGAGGACCCAATCTGGCAGGAAGCCTGCCCTTCCTCTTGTTTCAGTGGGGTCTGTGCAGGAGAACTTTGGGCTGACGTTTGCCCAAAGAGCTTTGTGTTCCCCAGACGTTCTTCGACAAGAGCGATACCCAAGATCGTGGTTCCCAACCTGTGAGCAGTGCTCCCTGGGGAGCCCCAGAATCCTCACGAAAACCCCACCACCTTATACAGTGTCTAGCAGTGGTTCCCAGGGTCCTTCTTGGACTTTGGCAACCCTGTAAGTCTTTGGATGGGTGGGTGAGAAGGCAGCAGCATGATCTCTACCATTGTGCTGCTGCCAGGCAGGGAAAGCGTTTTTTAAAAGACTTACGGGGGGGGGGTGTTGTTTGCTATGGTTCTCCGGTGGGTTTGGGGAGCCTACAACCCCCTCTGCAGCCCTCCCCAAGGTTGGAAATGTTGTAAACAATTAAAAACCCACTTCTTGTTTTGGGCCAAAACCCAGAGGTGTGTTTTACTCGCTGCATTTCCAAGCCTCAGGGAGGGCTGCAGAAGGGGTCGCAGGCTCCCAGACCCTCCAGAGTCATAGCAACCCCCGGATACGTTTAAAAACCCCTTCCCTGCCCAGCAGTAACAGGATTGTGGAAATCATGCTGCTGCTGATTTCTGGGCTGTTCCCCTTAAAGGGGAATCGCCCCTTTCCGGTTCCCCGGTGCAGCATGAACCACCAGTTCGGGAACCACTGATGTATAGTATTGTAGCCCTTAAGGGGCGCTGCAGCCAATGGCCCAGTAGGTCAAAGGAGCCGCGAGCCAAACATATGTGGGGACTGTGGCACAGGCTTGTGGGTGCTGAAGGGGCGGGCACACTACCAAATGTCTATACCAGGGTAATCTAAATCTTTTATCCTATCTTTGTTGCACAAATCAAGGGAAAAAGTGCTATCATCTTTCACTTTCTTCCTCTGCTGCTGATGTGACCCGGTAAGCTACACCCAGCACTGAGCCCTTCTCCACTCCCATCGCGGCCAATTCTGTTCTCGTGTGGCTTCTGGAGTTCCTCCAGTCATTGCTCACATGCTTTCAAGATTTCCCTTTACAACCATAAGGACTAAGAAGCTTGATTGTATGTGTTTTAAGTTGCTTTTTTCCCCACGACTGAAAACGGAACTAGACGTTGTAAGCGACACAGGAGGGAGAACCGTGTGCTCTGTGTCCCTGATAATGCCCACACAGGTGGATGGGAGAACTTCAAAATTGGTGGGAGGGGGTGCTTTGCCCTTTCCTAATTTGCAGGTTCTCTTCTTCCTGCCCCCTGCCCCAAATCTGGCAGTTTTATACTGCTTTGCTTCCTCCCCCAGTCAGGTTGCAAAACCAGAAGTGAAATAGTTGGGAGGAAAATGGCCTGGTGTTGCATTTATTGGGGAGAGTGAACTGGGAGAGGAGAGGTTGTCCATTTCCGCTTATATCGACATGGCTAAGCCTCCCCTCTCCCCACCCCCGGGCCTGCTTACTGTTTCAATGCTGAATTCCATGGTTATACCTAAAGTAAGGAAAACAGACTTCCTGAAAACCAAGTAATACAATGGGTGGCAGTTGATTTATTCTTAAGAAGATAGTATGAGACGAAGTCTTAAGGAAAGAGGTGTCATGAGGGGGGGGAGAGTATTTTATTAAAGTCGGACACTCTGATAGGAAACAAAAAAGGAGGGAAAATTAAAGAAAAAAGCAACCTTCATTTGGAATTTTTGACTAACAATGATCACAGTTTGTCACAGAAGAAAACATGGCATCCATAGAATTTATACATAGAACTCTACCTACAGATAGCAGCAGAAAGATTTACAAAAGTTACAGATTTTTTTTCCAAGTGTCGTCTTTATAACCAATTTGGGTGCAATGTCGTTTGTATAGTTGGCTTTTTTTTTTTGCTGTTTGTTTTTTTTCCCCTTTAAAAAAAAAGTTCACAATAGAATCCATGCAAAACAGACGCACAACATCAGCAGTCCTCCGTACACAGTGTTGAAAGGCTTTTCTCTCTCACGCGCTCCCAATCTCTCCGTTTGTTAAAAAAGCTTTTTAAAATTTTTAAAACTTTCATAAAACACGCAGACAAGTAAAGCGAGGCGCATGGCATGCAGTGGTGATTGCTTCCCCCCCTACACACACTCTCACTCACACACACCCCAAAATACATGCATAGCTTGGTGCTTTTTGTCACTTTTGGAAAAGTTAAAAAAAAAACCTTTAAAAGCAAAAGGTGGACTATTGTGGGGGTTGTTTATATATACTCTCTGTGATTGTTGCTCACACAGAAGTTGGATGATGCCATGACAGTGAGACAGACACACGCGCACACATCCCCATGCACAATTTAACACACAGAGAGAACCAAAAGTGTTTTATTTAGACAAGGCAAATGGAAGGAACTGAGAGGGAATGACTCAACCCAGAACTGCCTACCGAGACTCTCGTCTCCCCCACCTAGTCTTTCCTTAAGGCAATTTCAACAAACATTTCCAGGGGTGCTTCTTGGGCCTTTACTGCAGAGAGCTGGATCTTTGGAACACCGAAAATGATTGCTTTTAGCAGAAAAGATGACATGCAGCCAGCAGGCTTGTGCAACCCCATGCTGCGGCGCCGTATCTGTTGGGTGCATGAAATCTAAACGCGCCCCCCTCCATCTGCTAATGGACACAGGCCACAATCCAGCAAGGAGTGCCTTCTGTGCAAGGGCCTGCTGAAGGGCTCTGCTCTTTTACAACGCCATTTCAAGGGTGCCTGCCCAGGGGACCGTCCCCATCAGCCAGCGCGCTCTGCCTGCTGTTCAGCTGCTCCTAATGACGTCTAAAGACGGTCTCCTAAGGCGATCGCCTGATCGCCTCATCCCCTACACGGCTCCTTGTGGGGGTGCTTGTGTCCAGGTGACACAGTTCAACGCTACTTACAGGGAAAGCCGCAGTCCTGCAGTGGCCTGTTCCACACAAGGAAAAAAAAAGGTGGCGTTTGGCTAAGGAGGCATCACAAAATTAATACTCAAACTATACTTTTATTTCCTGCTCTTCCGTGCTTCAAGGAGCTCATCAAAGCTGCACCAGCTGAACTTCAGCAGTGCCGCAGCCCACTCTGCTCCCAGACCCAGTTCATCTAAAAAGAGTACAAATGTGCTGGAGGCGAGGCAATTCCAGTTCCCTTTCTTACCAACGCCTGCAAAATACTGACATGATTATTTCATGTTGCTTTGGAATCAGATGGTGTCTGGCACCTGGCCTGGGGGTGGGTGGGGAAGTGATGAATTGCTGGTGTACATGCAGGCGCAAAGACGATGCTTTTCAGACTGTAGACACGCATCTCCAATGTTCCTTAGGGTGGATGCGGTTCTGTGCATTGCACCAATGGCTGTTAATCTGGAGGGTATGTATTCTCAAGACCATCCTAGGATGCACACTGCCTTGGTACTCCTTTGCATGTGCTTAGCTGGCTTTTGGTACGCATGGTCCTCCACCGTGCACACGCTGGATAAGTAGTTTAATCGCACATTAGGTCTAGTAGCAGAGGAGGTGCTGAAACTGGGCCAGAGTTGTACTACTTCATACTGCAGGTGCAAGTGTGGCCAAATATTCGTAACAATTTTTTAATACATACAGAAAAGTTAGCAAGTATGGGAAAAGCAAGGACTCTTCTCAATTCCTGGAGGTTATTTAACAACAAACTTTCCATTGTGTGATCTCTTCCGGCACACAGTCTGAAATGGTACAATTCATGGATCGTTTTATCACTTTATCTTGTGTGTGTGTGTGTGTGTGTGTGAGAGAGAGAGAGAGAGAGAGAACTACGTCTTGGTGTCTGTAAATATCAGAGGTAGAGGTTACTCCACATTCTGTTTATTTAAGGGTGTAATCCTAACCTGGAGTTAGGCTGGCACAGTTAAGACAGCTAAATTTGACTGATACAAGCGCCACCGTAAAGCACGTTTGGACCACTCTAGGAGTCAGGGAGGATGGCGCACATTTGTGTGCTGGCCTCTCTGACTCTGAGGGTGGTCCAAACATACTTTATGGTATCCCTTGTGGCAGCCAAACTTGGCTGGCCTAACTGTGCCGGCCTAATTCCAGGTTAGGATTGTGCCCCAAAAGGCATAATCTGGTATAGGGAACCTCCAAAGCAGTAGAAAGGGAGGTGATGCGCTAAGTACTGCAGACACCACAATGCACCGTGTAAGCAGCACCTCACACTTGCCCCTGGAGCCATTCCGGGCAACAGGGGCAACTGGCAGGCGCTCGCTGAACCTGTCTGCCCACTGCCTTCTTGGGTGGTTGCCCTGATTTGTTTGATGGGTGCAGCTCTTTCTACTGTCCCTACCCTCCTGTACAATTCTTGTTTTTTGGAATGAGGAAAGGATGGAGAACCACAGGCTCCCCTGGCTATTGCTTGGCCATGAACCACACCACGATCCTGATCCCAAGGGTCTCCTGCCCATCCAGCAGGAGCCAGTGGAAACCAGCCTGTTGGCCTGCACGTGTGCAATGACATCACAAGTGTCACCACAATCCTCAGTATGCACATGCTAAAGACTTATCAAAGGGCTTGGTCAAAGACTTACTGTGGCTGAGAGAGGCTCGTGTCCATATGAAGCATTTAGCACAAGCCAGCAAAGAAGATGGGCACAGGCTTCCACATCGTGTGAACCACTCACTGGGTTGGGAGCCACAGCTGGGCAAAGATGCAGGCAATCCGCACTGCAATGCCAGGGACTGGGAGGCACATTCCACTATGCATTCAGAATCACATCTTCTCCTCCCATGTTTCCATGCAACTAGTCACCTATCCCCTCCTTGGTGCCACTAGAAGTGAATCAAGGCGCATTTCGTTTCCTGCAACAGCAACCCCAACAACGAGCACCAGACCAAAAAACAAGCAATACTTTGGTCCTACACTTTCTTTGGTCCTACAGCCAAATAGGATCAGGGCTCTAAATGGAACGCGCATTATGCCTCAGTGCTTCTGCGCACGGAATACTGCGTATCACATTGACGCAGGCGCCACGCAGACACAAACAGTTGACTACAATGCACTACCAAAAACATCCAAAGAGTTTTAGAGCACAATCTTAAACTGGAGTTAGGCCATCATAAACTAGGCCAGCAAAATTTGGCCAGCCCAAGGGCCACCATAAAGTGTGTTTGGACTACTCTTGGAGTCAGGGAGGATGGCTCACGTCTGTGCTGGCCTCTCCGACTCCGAGAGTGGCCCTTTACGGTGGTCCTTGTGCTGGCCACACTTTGCTGGCTTAGTTTATGCCGGCCTAACTCAGTTTAGGATTGCGCCCTTAATAAAGGGTCTTGTGTGTGCTGTGGATACATTTTCAAGATCCCGATATACAGATAATTGCCCATTTATGTTTCTGTCAGACATGAGATGTCTAGTCACAAATTTGCACCAGAAAACATCAAATAATTCCTCACGAGGTATATATGGGCTCTTCTCTGCTCTCCCCCCGCCCATGCAATTTGCAAGAGAGGTTGAAGAGGCTATTTAACTCATTACAGCAAACACCACTGTAGCTAAAGTCTAGGGTTTCCCTCCCACCCAATGCAAGCTTATAGAGGAAGTGGGGTTTCTTATCCACCCTACACAGAACCGAGGGCAGGGGGATGATGATGGCTCTTCATTCAGATAAATTACAACATGTAAGAGCTCTCAGTTGTTGATCCCGGTAATAACTGTTGGTGCTCTAGAACAGTGATTCTCAAACCTTTTAGACCAGGACCCCCTTTTTAGAATGGCACTCATGTTGGGAAGTGATGTCATGAACCTTGATGTCATAGCCGGAGGTGACATCATCAAGCAAGAAATGCCATAATTGTGACATAATCAAATGACACTCCTGGAATGCAAACTGGTATTCTTGGATTGTAGCAAATGCACAACCATGAAATATCCCTGACAGAAAGCAAGATTAGGACAAAATATTATGTAGAAGCACTGAACTAAAAACAAAAATCAAAAACCTCACTTGAAAATTCAAATTGTTAACACAAAAAGAACAAAGCAAGAGTAAGGTCTGCAGCTTCCAAGATGGCTGCTCCCAGCTTTCCGCAACCCACCTGATCTCAGGTTGTGACCCGCCAAGTGGGACCCAAACCACAGTTTGAGAAACAGGGCTGTAGAACATTGTGCTGCGCCATTCTGTGGACTTAGCCAGGCCTCTCACGTATCCCTGGCTGTGAACTGAACTGAGGCTGTGAACTGGATCTCAAGCACTGGATTCCCAGCAGGTCTTCTAGAGATTCTGCCCTCCACAACTCCATGCAGTGGCTGCTCATCTACCAACTGGTGCTGCTGGTGATGTCAGCATCGGTTACCTCATGCTATTCCCTACTCTTTTTACAGTGACAGGCTTAGTTAGTAAATCTGCCTTATTCCAGAAAACACACCTGTTATTGCTTGAATTTCTATGCTACAGACATTCTGAGAGCATATTTGCACACATATATCCATTTAACTGTCACATTTTGGTTCCTGGGAATTATAGTTTCCTGAAGTGATAAGAATTATTGTTGTTTGATCCCTCTGGGGAAAGGAATAATCTTTTTATTTATTTTGTGATGTGAAAGTCTGTTAAAAAGTATATAATTTTTTATTTTTATTGTCAATCAAATCCCCTCAAAGGAACTCACACTTCCCAGGGTTTCCTTGGCCGGGGGATAGCTCTTAAACAAATTCAAATCTGTTGTGAGGAAATGGGAGGTGTGCTCTGAGGGGAAAATTTAATGCTGTCTACTGTGACGTTTCACCACAAAGTGAGAAACCCTGCAAATTCTAGAAGTTTTATAAATACCCTATGCCTCTAAGGCAGTGTTTCTCAAACCTTTTAGCACCGAGACCCACTTTTTAGAATGACCACCTGTCCGGGACCCACCAGAAGTGATGTCATGGCTGGCAGTGCCATCATTGTGATGCCAGAGCCTGTTGCTTTCCTGAGAATGCAGCAATACGGTAGGTTAGTTCTCAGCTTTTTTCCAGTAGCAAAGTGAACCAGAAAGGGGAAAAAAGCCTATTTACAACCCTGACACAAGCCAAAGGACCACACGGCGCTCCCCCCCTTTCCAGTGTCGCATCTGCCCATATTTTCAATGACGGCTGCCCTAGGTGCTATGTGGCCCACCTGAAACTGTCTCACAACCCACCTGGTGGGTCCTGACCCACAGTTTGAGAAACACTGCTCTATGGCATTTTTTAAAACTGCATTGGTAAGGAGCGACTTAAGAAAAAAAATATTTCTCACAATGTGGTGAAATTTTATTTTCTCTCTCTTTCTCAAAGGACAGTGTAAATGTGCACATAGTGTACATCTATTGTATTCCGTTCAAAAAATGACCCCCCCCCCCAGTCTACACAAAGAGCTCCAGCTTAATTTCATTTTGTCTAAACGAAACTAAACAGCTTGGTGTTTCAGAAAACAGAATGCTTTTCAGAGAATGCTTCAACTCAATTTCAGCCATTGGACTTCACATTCAAATCACAAAAATGTGATGTTCATTTCATACCACTGTAAACAGTGATGGCTTTCTTCAAGGAACACTGGGGGGTATAGCTTTTGCAAATGCACGGACGAGTCGTCAATTTATCCCTCCTGAAAGCACTACAATTCCCAAGGTTCCCTGGGTTGCAAAAGCCAAGACGGGAAAGCCAATGGTTAAGTTGACATGCCTTTATTAGTGACCATTCTTCCAAAAACCCTGCCCACCTCTCCTTTCTGTGTTACTCCTTCAGCCTCTTTCTGCTGCCAAACAGAAACACTGCAAGCATGGAGAGAAAGATGCAATGGGATAGGACACGCTCCTTTCCTGCCCATAACTTAAAAAAGGGGAATATGGAAGTGACAGACAATGGAAAACAGACACAGAAAGCCATAGAGACGGAATGTTAGCTTAGCAGAAGGGCTTCTAAACTCTTAAAGACACAATTCGGCAGGATGGATCTCCTACACAACCCTCATTCACTGCAACAGGGATCACGCAGGAGAACCTTCCGGGTGAATTGTGGCCACTAGCTCTAGTTGCATCACCACCACCTCGATAGTTTCTAAAGCACAAAGAGCTACATACATAATTTAATCAGGGAAGAAAACACACCATTCTCCCCTCCCCCTTAATATACTAGACACAACAAGAATTTCATTTTTGTTTTTTTCTCCAATATTTATATATATATTTATATTACGTATATTATATATATAATATGTAAATATATTTCTTAAAACAAATATAGAAAATGTTAAGACACTTCACTTAAATGTAAAGAGGTTGCTTTTTTGTTTTTTCTTTAAAACCCAAGAAATTCTCATTATGGAGTGTTGTTGTTGCTGCTGCTGCTGCGGCGGCTGCTACTGTTACATATTTAATTTTTTTGGACTTTTTAAAACTTTGTTATTCAAAAAAAGCTCTCTTAAAATTTTTTTTATACAAAAATGATTGATTTACAAAAAAAGAAGAAAAACCATAAAAAAACAAACTCCCGTCATTTCCCCTCCCCCGCCAAAAAATTCCAAGAATAACAAAACTGAAAAGGACGAGCTCGTTAACGAAACAAGGGGGGGGGTGACAGCTTGTATTATGTTGCATACAGATGCTTCGTTTCTTTCTTGCTTGTCTTTTACATAAGTAGGCCATCTTGTTATACATGTAGACGTGCATCCTTGCTTGGGCATGCATGCCACATAACGTATTCCCAATTTACTGTCTGTGCTTAACATTAGACGGCCCCACCTCAGGAGCAGCTTTCCTGGGCAAGCCCCATTGAGAAGAACGGGGGCTCTGCGAGAACATGGGGCAGAGCTCCCATTTGGGTGTATGGTGCTTGTGCGGGACAGACCCCCCCCCCCCGGCTCACTTGGTTTCCTCTCTAAGGAACATTCCCCCACCCGCTCACCCACCCACCCACCCACCCACCCTGGCCTGCCATGCCAACACACACATGCATATTGTACTTGGACTTGAAAACAGCCTCCGTGGTGACAAGCTCTCCCCCACCTTTGGCGCTAGGCTGATGCCGTGTCAGAACTCCGCCCCATCGACTCAGCCGCTGCCGAACAAGACACATTCTCCATGTTGTTTCAGGCATGTTTCCTGCTGTGCTGCCCAACCCTCCAGGCCATTCCGAAACTTTTAGGAAAGCGTCTGCATCGCTTCAAAGAAGAGATGCACTCCCAACCCACTGGGATCTTTCAGGCTAAAGGCTGCCCAAAACTGACTCTCATCCATTCGAGTTCAGGGCAGAGATTCCAAGAGGTCTGGTGCTAAAGGTGCACGTAGCCAGCTCCTCCAGGAATGGTGGTGGGCTGGGCTGGGCTGGGCTGGGCTGAGCTTCTCAAAACCCACAACTACAAGACCATGATCTTGTCTTGGGCCATAGGCTGGGGAGAAATTCTCCTGTGCAGGTCCCACTGAACGGTCCCTCTTCATGTCAATGGGTTGTGTGCAAGAAACCTTCCCCCCTTCCCTCTGGTTTGTGCCTTTGGTCCTGAAACGCAGAATGTTTCCCACAATTCTTCGTTTCACTCCACTGTCCTCCATTCTCCTTCCAGCTTTGAGACCTCCGTAGGCCAGGGGCATAATATCTGCCAATGGCAAACGTTGCCAGCATCACCTTTGAAACCATTATCTTGGCCACACAGAGCTTTTTCCTCCCCTAGGAGGCTCTATCTTCCGTTTATGAAGAAACCTGCCCTTGCAGTTATTAAACAAAATTCCTGAGTCATGGTCTGACCCACCTCTTCCCACTCAAAGCACACTCTTCGAAATGACAGGACCATCTTTCACTTCCTCTGGTCCTCTGCAAACTCTCCCTTTCCCTTGTCTCCTGGCTTCTTGGATACCCTGATGCCCCCCATCTCCCTGACTTCTGCCTCCTATTTGGTTATATTCCACATATTTGGAGGACTCCTTCCCCTCTCACATACATGGTCACTGAACGGACATTTAAAGTGCTACATTATGCGGATTAATTTCATAGGAAGCATGGACTTTCCGTTTTCAGACCCTGTTACCTACATTGTTCAGATAAACCTTTGCTACCTACTTCGGTTGCATCCTTTCTTATAGGTCTCCATCCCCCTTTCTTAACAGTTGGCTTCTTCTGCATTGTTGAGAAAATGGGGGGGGGGCATTATTACAGGCTTAAGATTCGGTGCTTTTTCAAGACTCTGCTCTTCTTCCAAATTTAATCCAATGACTTGGAAGGAAAAAACAGAGCTATCGATTTGCGATACACCCGCACACATACCAATTAATCCGCTCCCCCCCCCCAAAGAAACAGTCTTTGATACAGCAGGTAAACAACAGAAACCCACAAAATGGAAGCACACCCATGCCCCAAAGTCAAAACGGCATCAATTCATGAACGACTCGGCACACATCTACGAGGATCCACGTTAATTACAGCTATTTTTAAAAGGTAAGGACAGATGAATAGCAGCAAATGCCCATGGAGTTCTGAGGCAGCCTCAGAAAGCAGTGCCTTCCCCCGCCCCTTCTCTAAGCGTCGGCAGCGCTTCTGTTCCCCTTCCCGACCCCCGGCTGGCACTGCCCGAAGTCCTCGTTGCTTGGAGTCTGCGGAGCTGGCAAGCCATCTCGGTGCTCTTTACACATAAACAACATAAACTGACGGAGTAGAAAAGTGGGGTTGGGATGGGGTTAGGGAGCAGGACGGAGGGAGGGGGAGATCCAAGAAGGAACAGAGAACAGCCAGTCAGCCATATTGTAGCAGGACAAAGGACACCTCGCCTGGTCAGTGTGGAGAAGGTTGCGAGAAAGCAAACTGGTCGTTCTGGAACACAAGGAGGCTGAGCCTTGGGGAGCTGCAATGGAGCCTGGAGGTCAGCCAGTTTTGGAGGAGGAATTGAGAACGCAGCTTGGCCATTGGGAAGGACTGTTAGAATGTCTTAAAGGGGAGGGACTTTTTTAGGTGCCCTCAGTAACATCTGGGGAGGAGGAAGGAGAGAGACACAAGCCCTCCCCAGTCATCCAGCAGCCGTGGGCAGGAGAACAGCAGAATGAGGAGTTGGCGAAGGAACGTTTAGAATGAAATGGAGGAGTTCCGTGACCCAAAGGAAGTCAGTACTGGGATGGAGGTCCTGCCCGAAGTAGGCTTTTCTGAGACTGGGCTTGAAGTCTCATTCATCGTGCTAGGGTCCTTGGTTGATCTAGCAGCCTAGAAAGAAAAGCAAGATTCAGGGAAGAGAAGAAGGAGGAGGGAGGAAAAGGAGAAGGGGGAAAACCAAACAGTTTCTTCTCAAAGAAGAGAGAGAGAGAGAGAGAGAGAGAGAGAGAGAGAGAGAGAGAGAGAGAGAGAGAGCAGGGGCTGTTTAGGAAAGATTCTCTTAGAAGCAGTAGCATTGGCTAGGCCAGAGGCAAAGGGTCCGTTTCAAAAAACAGAGTACGAGATGAGCTGGTTTCTACAGGTTTACTGGACGAAGGGAAGGTGTGATTGTCAGAGGAGGCAAAGGAGACAAAAGAAGACACCGCAAAAAAATAAAAATAAAGACAGAGGGGCAGGTGGACAAACATGTAGGCAGGCCACAGAAGGGAGGGGAGGGCAAGGGAAGGGGGAGGGACAAGAATTGAAATGTTAGTTTGTGACCATGGACACCATGTTAGAATGATAACAATATTCACTGAGCTGAGGTGAGCAGGGGGACATTTGGGAGTGGTGGGAGGGAAGGGCAGAATGCAGGCTACTGCAGAGGTGCTGTTTATTAGGGCCCCCAAAAGGACCATCGTTCTGTTTTTGTTCAGCTGGAGATTGATGGGCATTGGGGTATGTGCTCAACACGCAGACTGGAATTTGGCTGGCCATGGCGGGAGGAAAGCCATGTTCATTTTTAAGGACAAATCTTGTTAAGCTTGTATCCCCATCACTGCCAAAGGTGAGGGGCTAGATGGTGAATATCTGTGAAGAATAAAATACAGTCTCCAGCAATTGTGCACAAGCAGGGTTGCCTCTCATAGACTGATGGTTTTAAGACGACTTTGGGTAAAGGTGTCAGATATTGGCAAATGTTTAATTCAAAGGCCCTCGTCTAGGAGCTGGTTCAGATGTAACCTTTTTCCTCCACAGGGGAATATTGGTGAAAAAGGAAAAAAAAATTCAATTGTGTTGTTTGCTGTGGAAAATCCTTGTGGATTTTGCACGAAAGATCTATGAGCACGAACACGCAGGTATCCAGTTGCCTGCCTGTGGCTCTTTGATGTAGCGTTGCTAAAGAAGCAAAGACCAATGAGATGGAAGGAACTAGCGAGTGAAACCCAAAGCAATTCCCTGGCAGCGGGAAGGCTCCTTACCTTGCTCATCCACCGCCACCTCCGGTGAATGACACCCCTGAATGGAGAGCAACGTTAAGGAAATCCCTGCCATGTACATGAAGCCAGCCAGGTCTCTACTCAACCTGCTCTGATAGACCTCCAGGGATGAAGGTTCCACCATCCTTCATGTCTGTTCCTCCAAGGATATTCCACAGTGGAGGAAAACGTTTACGTCAGACTCGGCCCCTGGTCTGCTCACGTCTAAACATGCTAGTTGTGTTGGTTGCACTGATGCTGTTCGTCCCCCCCCCCCAGACAGCTGCAAAAAGAAACCAAGAGGAAGGAAGGGTCACAAGCAGCAGATCATGGGAAGCTCCAGCCATGCAGAGACCCCAACGGTGTGTGCACTTCAGCTGGGCCGCCATTCTCCACCCTGCTGCGGAGCTAGTTTGGAGACACCTGGCAGGGGATGAAAGCTACAAAGCCGCTGTGCAATTGGGCCCATGAACATGGTGTCCGAGAAGGCATGCCCTGAGACATGGTCCATGGCTGCAATCTAGGCAAACAGCACCTGTGCTTTGTGGCAGAAGGGTTCAGGGGGCGGTTAGTTAAGTACCGGGGTACAGGGATGTCAGGGGAAGGCAGGTGTGCAGGGGAAACATTGCAGGGATTGAGCATTTCTGTTTTAGTGACAGTCCCATTTTGCTCACAAAGCAGGTTCCAAAATACACCAAGCAGCCTCAAGAGGAAGAGCTGGGCTGATAGGTTTCCATCCACTCTTCCACCCTTTTGCGGAAGCGAGGAGTAGTCATTTGTGGATGCGGGTACTACCGAATGAGCAAAACTAAGGGCCTGTGGGGGAGCGAGAGTGAGGAGACAAGGGGAAGGGGGGCGTCCATGGTCTTTGCCATTCATCAGGCAGGTCTAGCATGACAAGAAAGCCAGGAGCAGCAGGGGGTTCTGGGAAATGAACTAGCATATCAAATGTACAGGGCGGGGGCGGTCCGCGGCCCGGGTTGGTGGCCGCGGGCGGGGCACAAGCCACGTCTTGGGGCTCAACGGGGGGCAGGAAGAGGTAGAGATGTGGTGGTGGAGTAAGGGATGAAAAACTGGTGGTTGTTACCTTGCTCTGTGGCCTCAGAAAGTTGGCCAGCCACTGGGCACACTGTTAGCATCGGCAAGAACACAGAAGCACGTGAACCCAGCGGAACCAGACGGGCCTCGGCATTCAGACCCCGACCAATGCTAATGCACGCAGACCCTCTGGACAGCTGGGAGCGGAGGAGACACTGGAAAGGCTCCCCCTCTCCTCCACAAAGTGGGGCAGGGAACCCCTGTTCAATGCACATTTGCATAAGACAGGGTTGCTTGGAATGGGGAGGGGTCTTGATTTTGGAAGAATTGCAGAAATGTAATGAGAAATGCTTCCTCTTGCTCTTTCCGCTGTCACCCATTTGAGTGTCTGCTGGCCTCTGACATTTTCCAGCAGTGTCTGTACAGGCACACACCGCAGAGCAGAGATTAGAATGTACAGCCTGCACCACCCAGTGGTACAGAAAACAAGTCTTGGACAAAAACGTCTGGATTTTGGATTGGTCCAAATTTTGGATGTCCGAATCTACCTGTATTATATGGGCAGCATGAATCTTTTTAATGGCCAGTTATCCAGGACTGAGGCCAAATTGGGAACAAGCCAGATAAGAACAGTAGTAAGCATTCTCTTAATTTTTTTCTTTTATTTGTTTTTAAATCAACAAAAGAGTCTTGTGATACCTTAAAGCCTAAGAGATTTATCATGGCAAAACTTGGGTGGGAGCTATTACCAGGGTGAAGGAAATTCTAATTGTCATCAATGTATACACCTTAATTGTCATCGATGTATACATCTTAATTACTAACTGTAGCAGTAATTTCTTTAAATAGCACATATAGTTTATAAACAAACGAAATGTACATTTGACCATGTCCAGTGGTTATTTGGGGGGAATTTTTCGTTGTCATCATTGCCACAACAATATTAATATATTAATTAATATTAATATATAATAACAATATATTAACAATCTATTATATATGAATAATCTATTCATATTAATATTGTTGTAAACATCCATTGTCACATCTTGGGACTATGTGGCTTCAGCTCTGATGCATGCCTGTTGATAGGTGTTCCCCCATCTCTGAGCTTTTCTGTCACTGTCACAACACAGATTTTCCAAAATGATTGTTGCGTAGGCTTTGCAACTGCCAAAACCGCTGCCTCTTTGCCTCTCCCAACCAAGAAATCTGCCACACTGCTGCTGTGACCTTCCGGTGGTGATTGGGCCTCCCTTAGATTGGGGTTATCAAAGTATGCCAGGAATCGACTTGAGGAGGCACCACTGGCCATTTGCGGACAACTTTTCAAGATGGCCCAGCAAATGCTGAGCTGATTTGGGTCCAGTCCTATCCAACTTTCCAGTACTGACGGAGCTGTTCCAGCATGGAGTGTGCTGCATCCAACAGTGGGGGTGCAGCCACGGAGGCCTCCCCAAGGGAACGCTCGTACCCAGCGGTGTTACGCTGCCAGAACACTGGGCGGGACATCCGGGTGATCGACAGCCCGCCCGCCCGTTGCGTTCCGCAGCGTTCCGCCGTTTGCGTAACGTACGCAAGCGGCGTAATTGGTTACGCAAACGGCGTAACGCTCCGGAATGCTCCGGGCAGGCTGTCGATCACCCAGATGTCCCGCCCAGCGTTCCGGCAGCATAACACCACTGCTTGTACCCTTAACTCAGGGTTGCATTCTCGCTGCATCAACGGCTGGAAAGTTGGATAGGACTTTGGAAAGGGCTCTCTGTGTGTGGGCTATTCCCACTATAATTCATTACTTTAATTCAGAACCTCATGTGCACTCCCAATGTGCACACAGAGGTTGCAGGTTCACGAACAGCCCCATTTGCTCCAGCCCCCCAACCCCAATTTTAAATCCAATAAGGCAGGCCTAGTCAACAGGAGAGGTCCATATATGCCGTGGAATTCCTGAAATAGTGCAGCTCTTGTGGGTTTAAAGCTTTCCCCAGTGGCACCCACTTGGCCGGTCATTTTCCTTCCTCTCCCCCACCCCTTGCACAATGCATCCCTACCCCATATTTTGCCTGCTGAAAACACAGTACTCTGCGAGCCATGGGCAGGGAAGGAACTGGGGCAAACACACATGGATGTGTGGTGAAATGGGCAGGTGAACATGGACTTGATTGCATCACACTTAAATGCCCCTCCTGGCACTAATTTTCTGGTTGTAGCCCCTTGAAATGGAGGCCCTTTATATCATTGCCCTCGCCGTCGCATGGCGTAGAGGACTACTCACCTCCTCCAAGCAAAACATAACAACAAGGTGAACCACCAAGGGCTGAGGGGTAGGGTCAGAATTGGGCAGGGAAAAGTGTCAACCAGGGTGGCGGACTGCAGTGGAATCCTGGGAGGTTTTTATGGAAGTTACATGCCCGTGGAACTTGAGCCACAGATCGCATTCGGTGGGTGGGCAACTGGGAAGAGAAACGTAGGTTTGAGGAGGATGCAAGCTTGAGCCTGGCCCCACAACATACATGGGAAATGAATGTTTGTTGGACGTGACTCCAGCTCCGATGCATGCCTGTGGGCCGGAGATCCCCATCGTTTGGTGCTCTACTGTCACCGCCACAATATCAATACGTATCCCTTCAGACAGAGGCTGCCCGTGGTGGATCGCTGTGGCAGTGGGGCTGTCATGGGCAATGAAATGATGCAGTCACGGCCTCTTTTGAAACCACACTGCAAATCCACGGAATGCTGTACTCAAATGTTAAGCATTTGTGCTCCGAGATGGTGCAGGTGTGCCTCTCCCCACCCAAGGAGGCAAGAGCAACACTTCGCCCTGCCAACTCTCTCCACTTGCCTCCTCCCCGAACGTAAAAAAAATGAAGGGATCCTAGCTCATCTCCTGTGCTACCATAGCAGAGCAGTGCAGCTGCCTAGAGATAAACTACCTGCTGTTGTCCCTGGATGCGCATGTATTCCATGCGTTGTTTTATGTGTTTGCTTTTGTCTGGGCTGCTCTGCTGGGTCTGCTTCAGCCGCGATGCCGGATTGACCATCTTCATGGCTGGGATTGAGACACCGATGCCACCCTGGAGAAAAAAAAACAGACAAAAGGGTCAAGTTGAAGAGAGGCTTAGGAACAGGCTGCCTGATAGCTGACATAAATAATAGGCCAAGGAGCCACTAGCTGAGCTGCTGTAGTGTCAAGGAATGAGCTGCCTGTTGCCTCTTGCTAGACACATCTCCCCCCTCCCTCCTGGCCCTCACTGGCTGCTGTAGCATTGTGGAACATTCCCAAACATTCTAACTGCTCAGGAGGAGTCTGCCAGCTAGAGAATTCAGGTACGCAGTTCAGCTTCTATGGAAGAGGCAAAAAGCAATTTCCCCTCTTCCCAGGGTTCTGCTAGAGGAGAGGTAACTCTTGCAATCAAAACCTGCTTGTGTTTATACTGTGAACATACCCTCAAATTTCTCAGTGAAGTACAAGACATTTTGAAAGCCAGCAAACTATCACCCCTGCTGATGGTACGTCACTGACAATATAATAGCTGTGGAACCTACCGGAAAAAAAAGCTTCTAGCTGTGTTAGTGACAGGGAACCTGTGAAATTACAGAACTGGAGTCTTGTACTATTGTAACCAAAGTATTAAAAAAATCGTAAAAATTGTAAAAAAAACCAAGAACTATTTGCTCTACTGTCCTGCCTGGTCTGGAAAAGCACAAGAGGTTCAAGGGGTAGAAAGCATTGAATGAAGGGTCAGAGAAGAGTAAAACACACACAAAGAGGTAGTTGAACAGCCACATACACAAAAGAATGTGTAAGCTTTTATCATTTTTAGCATATGGGTTTCTTCATGTATTTTCCCTGATCCAGTGCAGGCTATTTAGACAGGAAGAAGTGGCTCTCACAGGCAAATCTGCTGAATTAAAAAATAATCATACAGGTTGATTAGCCCTTATCTGGACTGCTTGGGATGGGAAGGTGTCTGGATTTCGGATTTTTCTTGATGTTGGAGTAATTGTATAAATGTAATGAGAAATGCTTCCTCCTGCGCTTTTACCCATTTGCAGTTACCCTTTTGGATGTCTGCTAGCCTCTTTGACATTTTTCAACAGTGTCTGTATAAATACACACCACAGAGCAGAGAACAGAATTTACAGCCTGTATGTGGGGATGAACACAAGACCTTCTTTCTACAGAAAGTTTTAAAAAAGTCTTGGACAAAGATGTCTGGATTTCGGAATAGTCTGGATTTCGGGCGTCCTGATAAGGGATCATGTAACTGTAATATTAAGTAACCGCTGCCCAACCCCTTCCAAAACAGTAGAAGCCCAAATCAGTGGATGACCATTACTCTATCTAATCTGCACTGAGATCAAAATGATGATTAATAAAGAAGCTAAAACAGTGAACAAGACGGTAATATTAGCTATCGTATTGAGCTAAGGACTGGATTAACATAATCATACATCCTTTCAAGCCTGGGAGGAAAATAAAGATCTTGATTCTCCAAAAGCCCCAAGGTTGTAGGCTAACTCAGAAGTCCCACGTTGGGTTTTAGTGCACTAAAGCTGAAGATAACCAAAGGCTGAAGGTGGTATGAGAGAGACCTTTGCATGGTTTTGAAGCACTATAAAAACCTGCCAGAGACAACAGTAGGCTGAGTCAATTGCACTCCATACCTCAATCATACCGCTTTCCACTTACTGCTGCCTCCTGTCACCTCTGTAATTTCCCAGGGCTTCATCAGCTGCTCTGAATGCACTCTAGGGGCACTGGTGCATCCGACCATGCGCTAGCGCATGGGTTAACCACATGCCTTAAATCCCACAGAGATGCCCATCAGCATCCTGACCTTTAGACACCATCTATCAGTACGTGAATACACGTTCCCCCAATCTGGAGCACGTGGCAACCCATACGTGGGTAAGGCATGGGACTATCTCCACTGCTCCGTTTAAGGAGGCAGGCTGGGCCGTTGCTTATTCCTGGCTCCTTGAGGTCAGTGATCTGATCTGGAAGTTGGAGAGCAGCAAGGAGAACACTCTGCTGTGTGCGAGGTGGAAGGTCAAACTCTTAGAGTTTCTACTAAGCCTTGCCAGCCCAGAGACTTCTTACTGGCTGCCAGTCACAAGCTAATGCTGCACCCCCCTATTCCTGCGGCTGGAAGGCTCTGCGCTTACACAGGTCCAAGTGGCTCACTAGGCTAGGTTCCAGCCCTGACTCCAGAGGCCCCAGGTTCAACCATACAGTCCTTGACAACACCAGATAAAACACAGAACATCCCATAATTCGGGTTAATTTGAATTAATTGAGGACTTGCTGTACATGGACATGTCAGTAGGGCTAGTATACCAAGGGTGGGCCCCTAGGACAGAGTCCTGCACTAAGAACATAAGAACATAAGAAAAAGCCTTGCTGGATCAGGCCAAAGGCCCACGTAGTCCAGCTTCCTGTATCTCACAGTGGTCCACCAGATGCCTCAAGAAGCACACAAGATGACAAGATGCCTGCATCCTGTGGCCACTCCCTTTCACCTGGCATTCTAAAGTAGATTATTATTACCCTTATATACTGTATTATTACACTAAGTGTGCCCCTCCCCAGTACTCCCTGCCCACTTCCTAAGGGTATATGGGACATGTCCACTGCCACCAGTACTGCTGATTCAGGGGTCAGCCTAGCCAGGTGGACTGGATCCTGAGCCCAGGACCCAATCCTTGACCGGGGGCACGCAGTAGTGTTTAAAACCCTGAAAGTTGTACAGATGTGTTTGGAAGTAGGAGCGATTAGCTAACAGTAAGTTTTGTGACAGAGACGGAAGCTCCATTGCAATTGGTTGTTGAAGAGACTTTCAGATGACCGATTAGCTCAGCAGTCGTTCAGGAAACATGCACAGCTTGAGCTTTAAAACAAGATGGATAATGGGGCTTGCCATCAGAATCTAGGTTAATTTCTGCCTATTTTCAGAGAGGAAGGCGAGGTGGCCCCCTGGTTTTTCATGTAATAAATTCGAACTAAAGGTTGTTGGCAAGGGAGTGCATGAAACTGACAGTCTTTTAGACAGAGGCGTTTCTACAGGGATGGCAAAGCTCTAAGTTTTGCAAGAAGCCTTACCCTGTCGTGTAAATCCCTCCTCTCCCTTGCTGCTGTAGCCAGTAAGCAACGCCAAGATTGGCTAAAACGGTGCAGGAGAGGAGTAATCTCCACTGCAAGGTAAGGCTTCTTGCAAAACTTAGAGCTTTGCCATCCCTGTAGAAACGCCACTGCTTTTAGAGCACAATCCTAACCTGGAGTCAGGCTAGCGCAGTTAGGCCAGCAAAGTTTAGCTGACACCAGAGCCACCATAAAGTGTTTGGACCACTCTCAGAGTCAGGGAGGATGGCGCACATCTGTGGTCCAAACATAATTTACCGTGTCCCTAACTATGCCGGCCTAACTCCAGGTTAGGATTGCGCCCTCATTTATCATGCCTATCTGTGTGTCTTCAGCCAGACCTTTTCTCATAGTTAAAGAACCACGTGGGGTGAACTTCAGTGCACTTCAGAGCTGTTGCATTAGCTCCAGTGCATGTCGAATGAAGACAGATAGTTGCCTCAATTATGTAGAAGACATGTGAAAGGGCCCATTTCCCAGAGTGCACACACAATGTGCTTACTTATACCCCAGCCTCCAGAGAGCTCTATTAGCAAAGACAGAAAAACCTCATAGATATGATCATTGAAAATAGAGGAAAGAGATTGGGGTGAGAAATCCCAGCTTGCTAATGCAAGCTGGGAGTCCAGTTACATTTTAGGGAGCATGCAGGCAGCATGCATGACACATACCCATTCTCATCATTTGTATTTCATTTACTGTGCAATGAAGGGTATCAGAAAAAAAGCCAACATACATGTTTTTCCCCCTGTATTCTATCTGTATACTTATCTGTTATTATAATCATGTTATGATTGGCTCTAGTGCTTCATTTACTGGACTCATTTTTGTATAGCTCTATGTTGGGAGATGAGAGTGGAATATAGATACGACCCCTGAAGAGGAAAAGGAGCCAGAAAGCGCCACCCATTGACTGAGAAGACGGCGGGAGAAAAAGAAAGAAGGAGAGACATCATTTCAACCGGAAGAAGATTCCTGAGTGAGGCAGCGAGGAGAGAGGAACAGATTTTATTTGCTGGGTCCGCATACACTTGGCGATACAGAGGATGGATAAAGAGAGACAGAAACAGAAGTAATTTTGTCCTGGAGTAAAGTTCATGCAGAACACAAAACGTCCAGCTGGTTCCAACCACTGCGACTCCCCCGCTAGCCAGGCCAGAGAAGGGGCAGCACCAGCAGCGGGAAGGATTCCGGGGCTGGGGGGGGGGAGACTGAGCATGTGCAGTAGTGACTTAACAGGTCATTCCCAACGAGTTTGAACTATCTCTGTCCTGGGCACTCACATTCAGCGTCAGGGCCACTCATGAGGCACACAGAGGAGGTCCATTTCTCCTCTTCTTGCCACACCCTGAATTGGAAAAGGAAGAGGGCAGGTGAGGCTGAAGGGGAAGTGGAAGAGAGGGGAAATCCAGCCCACCACTCTCAACACTTCCTCTTCCATGCCCCCCTCCGCTTTCTTTTCCAAGCCAGGGAAGGGGAGGAGGAGAGGCAACATCTGGCGGCACTTGGCATGCCACCTCAGACACCAGGAGGTTTTATCCTCAAGTTGCCATTTAGAGGTGGGGGAGGAGGAGATTTTTCAGCAAGAAAATAGTGCAAACGGAAAGAGTGCATGTCTAGTCTCCTTCCCAGCTGTCCCGACAGCTGTTGCCTCATGCAGTTTTGGGGATAAAGGGAGGTGCTTCCAGTTGGAAACTCACCTACATGTCACTTGAGGTGGCATGCCAAATGCTGCCCCCTTGCTCACCAGAACATGTGCCAGCTTCTGCGCCTCCCACTCCCTGAATTGGAAGAGGAGGGTGGGGCAGAGGAGGAAGGGTGGAGGAGAGGAGAGAAGAGGGGTGGGTTAGACTTCACACTTCTTCCTCTGCTCCATCCTATTTGTCCTCATCCAGTCGAGAGGCCAAGGAGGAGTAGCGGAGTGGGCAGATGGAGTGGGCACCCCCACCAACTTGCTTGCCTAAGGGGGTCAGCTGTGTCTCACAGATGGTTTGGCCCTGCCTCTATAGCACATGTGTGCACATCTGGTTTGACCCTATATGGTTGGGGTGCTCATGAATGGTCCGTGACATCATCATAGCATCTCAGCTAACAGGGAGCAGAGGATTACAGATTACACTCATCTAATTTATGACACAGGCAGCGCAATCCTATTGGGCCCATTGCATCGACGCTATGTCATAGCGTCGATGCAACGGGCGGAGTGCCAACCGGCACCCCCGCGTCAGCGCTCGAGCAACAGGACCAGTGCTGCAGGCAACGCTGGTCCCGTTGCGCCTGTGCTGAGCCTGTCTTGCATCGGCTGAAGCCAGCCAGTGCGAGGGAGGCTCTGCACGGAGGCGGAAGCGGGATTGGCGGTGGGAGGGAGAATGTGGGCGGGATGAGGGCGGGCATGGGAGGCAGCCATACGGCCGCCTCCTAAGCCCGTCTGGGAGGCCACGCAGCCCCAATTTGGGCCACGCAGTCTCCTTGGATCTGTGCCTGCTATTTAGCAGGCGCAGATCTGAGGAGCCCATAGGGGAGGCAGGAGCCAGGCGCAGATCTAGGGGTGCTAGGGGGGGCACGAGCCATGGGCGCCATCTTGGAGCAGGCGCCATAACCAAGGTGTGCCACGCCCCCAAAATGGCACCCGCGGCCCGGCCCGCCCCTGCCCAGTCCCTGCACCGTGTTCTCCATGCTCCGGCTGGACTTAAAGAGCCAGCCGGAGCGCGGAGAATGCGCTGCCGCCCAAGCCCCTCCCGCCTCTTGGAGAGGGGGACGGGGCACTGTGTTCTCCATGCTCCGGCTGGCTCTTTAAGGCCAGCCGGAGCGCGGAGAATGCGGCGCCATGCGGTGCCCCGCCCCCGCCTCTTAGGGTGGGGGCATGGCGTCACGCGGCGCCATGTCACGATGTCACATGCCCCCATGGGGCACACTTTCATTGGGCACTATGGCGCCCTTTCGACTAGAACCGCCCCTGGCAGGAGCCTCCCCTACGGTAAGGGAGTGAATGCTCCCTTGCTGCGGGAAGGCTCCAGCCTCTCCTAAGCAGCGCTAGGATATGGCGCTGGCCTGTCGGCCTCACCAGTCCAACGCTGCTTAGGATTGCGCCCTGAGTCTCCTCAATATGGCTATATAACTCGAATGGGGGACAACAGTACACTTCCTGCAGCCTCATGTCCTACTCTTTGCACAATGAACACACACATCAGCCCACTCACCACGTTGCTTCCCATCGGCCTCTTTCGCACATCACAAACCTTTGGCGACAGGTTTCCCCTTCAACGCTGAACTCAGCTGGGACAGAATTTGTGGCTGGCAGGGAGATTGAAGTTACAGCTCCATCCGTAGAACGTCTTTAGCGAGTTCTGTTTTTGGAACTGCCAGTCTGTGAAAAGCTTTGGGAGGTTCTCATCAAATTAACGGCCTCGCAATTCTCATTTAACTCACTTTGGCAGCGTGAAAGAAACTGAGTATGAGAGTGAATTGCCACTAACGTCCTCTTTTAAGAGCCTCCCCGGGACCCCATTGTTAAATACCAGCAATCAAAAAGTCATCCATTCTACAAAACTGAATGCTTGTTTTGAGCCCAAATGCACCACCCTCAGCTCCTTCCGATAGCTGATCAGCAGGTTTGACTTCACAACCTTGGCTGCTAGAAGGACTTGAAGATTTGATTGAGAGGAAAAATATACAGGGATGCCCCAGTATCTGCTGGGGTTCTGTTCTGGGCCCCACCATGGATACGTGAAACCATGGATACTGGTTTTTTCAGATAGGGGAACATCGGTGGTTTTGCTGCAACAAGGCAAAGAAAGAGATTTGTTTAATGTTCCCCTGTCTTTTTAATAGGCATTCCTGTATCCACGTTATCCCGTTGTTCATGGGGCCCACCTGTACCCACTTTTTCACCTCTTAGTGAGAAATACCTGGGTCTGATTCAGAGAATCAGGAGAGCAGCAAGTGCAAACACGCACACCTCCTACTGCTGAATGGAGTTTCAGAACCTGGAGATAAGAAGACCCCCGGGGGGGGGGGGAAAGCAACAACCCTGTGCTACTTCTAGAGGGCACAGCCCTGTGACAAATTTAAACCAGCTTGAAAGCAGTTTAACTGCCTCAGGGCACAATCCTAACCTAGAGTTAGGTCAGCAGAGTTAGGCCAGCAAAGTTTGGCCGGCACAAGGGACACTGTCAAGTATGTTTGGACCACTCTCCTAGGCCAGCACACAGACATGCGTCATCCTCCCTGACTCCTAGAGTGCTCCAAACACGCTTTATGGTAGTCCTTGTGCTGGCCAAACTGCGCTGGCCTAACTGCGCTGGCCTAACTCCCGGTGAGGATTGCGCCCTCAGCCTCCTCAAGAGAAACCTAATGGCTGTCATTTTGGAAGTGTGATGCTACTTTTACATTAGAAGGTCCCGATCTCCTTCACACAGAGCTTCATTTCCCAAGATTCCTTGACTGAAAGGGACCAAATGACAACAGACTTCTGCAACTGAGGGCGCAGTCCTAACCTGGATTGCAATCCTAACCTAACACAATTAAGCCAGCAAAGTTTGGCCGGCACAAGGGACACTGTAAAGTATGTTTGGACCACACTTGGAGTCAGAGAGGCCAGCACACAGATGTGCACCATCCTCCCTGACTCCGAGAGTGGTCCAAATACCCTTTACAGTGGCCCTTGTGCCGGCCAAACTGTACTGGCCTAACTCCAGGTTAGGATTGCACTCTGAGTCTTGTGCAATCCTAACCAACTTTCCAGCACCGGGGTAAGGGCAATGCAGCTCCAAGGAAAGGGAACAAACATTCCCCTCAACTGCAGGTGGCAGCACATGGTGCTGCTATGTCAGTGCAGGAAAGTTAGTTAGGACTGCGCCTTGATTCACATTTGCAGTTCTACAAATGCTTTATCATTCACCTTGCTGGTGATCTAGGGTAGGGGAAAAAAACCTAGCACACACAGAAAGCAGAGACTTACAATAGTAATCACACTAAAGAAAAGCATGAAGCACACATCATGGCCAGAAATAAACAGTAGCTCAAACAAAAAAATGAAGGGAATCTCAGTTGGCTTCTGAATGAGACTGGACCAGAAATCCCTCTTAAAGCTACAGTTTCATAGAGACTGAAAGTCTGGTCTTCAGATACTTCACACCCTTGCCTCTTAAGAGCCGGTAAAAATCTTGAGAGGACAGACAGCACAGAAGAGTTTCAGGAGGAATCTAGAGGTACAGCAGAACAAGAGAAATATCAAAAACATGAACCTGCAGATTGCCGTTGAGCAGGAACTGAGGTTTGGGCAGCAAAGGTGGTTTGGAGCCGCTTGAGTAAGACCTCGGTGGGCTGCTGCTTGCTTCAATTTGTCTTAAATCCTGGCAGTCGGACTCCACATTCTCAAACTTGGCTTGGCTGCCCCTGGACACACTTGCATCCATTTGACTTTCTCCTTTTTTGACATCTTTGGGTCCCAGCTGCTCTAGAAGGTTGTTGGAGAACATAAGCCCGGAAGATGCCTGGCAGCTAATCTGGCTGATTGACATTTCTAGATCTCTGATGGTTTCTTCCAGGTGATCCAGTCTTTGGTAAGTGTCCTTGCAAATCTCTTGGCTGCTTAAGGTCATGGCATCAAGAGCAGCACATTCTCTTTGTTTCTCTTTGAGATCAGGGACCATTTCTCTCCCCATCCCATCGTCTCCTGTGCTAGCACAACCGAGATTGATGGGCTGCCTGGGTACCATGTCTTGCTTGGTAGCTTCTTTGTTTGGAGGGGATTTTGGGTTTTTTGAGGGTAAGGGTGACCTTGAACAATCAGGTGGATTATATCTCTGTGTCGGTGTGCAAGCAGCACCCGGGGTTTCCAAAAAACCCATGCTCTGATTCACTTCGCTTTTTGGTTCTGTGATGCTATTTTGGCTCTCTGACCTTCCACTGCCTTCCATGAATGAAGAAAGTGAGACCTTTGATAGGATGACAGCCACTTGTCCATCGACCGGAGGGAGCCTGTCTCCTTGGGAAGATGTCGGTAGGCTATTTGCTTGCTTGTCCTCAATTATGTCTTCTCCTTCCAGCCAGGCACCCTTATCTTCCAATGCTGCTATGCTGCCTCCTGCACCAGGATCAACGTCACAAGAAAGCCCAATTCCGGGGTCTGCTCGAGGTCCCTGAGCCCTCATGGGTGCTGGCAGAGAATGAGAGTATGTGGTCAAGGCCCTCTTGGACAAACCTGGGGAAGCACAAGCTGCAGGTTTCAGCTTCTGTTCACGCTTGCTCAGGGTTCCCAACAACACCCCTGGGCTCGCTGAGCTCCCTCTCCTTGCTATCGCAGTTCGTCCAGTGACTCCCAACTGTGCTCCAGGGCATTGGTGATTGTGGGCCTGAAGACTGCATTTCTCCAAGCCCGCCTCTGGCTGAGGTTCAGGAGAGGGCAGGCTGGGCACCCACTCAGAAAGGGCAATGTGAGGGAGGAGGGAATGGCTACCAGGTGGAGGCTTTGAGGGTGCGGACTCCTAAGGGAAAATTCAGACAAAGGTTACTGAGGCAGTAGAGTGGGCAGGCTGAATGGACGGAGCCAGGAGCTTCTCTGTTCAAGACCCCCATGAGCTTCTATGCCTGAATGGATCCACAGTGTACCTAGCTTGCCCAACTGGTCTATTCACTGACCTAGACACGCTCATCTAAGGGCCTATAATTCTAGGGGCCAACCAAGTGAGGTTGAAGACTGGGTGAATATGACTCTGTTTCCAGTCACAGGTCAACACCAGGCACCTGTAGAAGAAGAAGGGCATGAAGAAGGGCATGAGCAGTCTCAAGCAGGAAAGGAATGGGTGGGAGGGTGGTGCTACTGGCCCCGTCCTCCATTTCCTGCCTGCAGCATCAGCTTTTCTCCCAGTCAGACTCAGAAATGAGCCCAGCAGCGGAAAAAACAACCTGGGGAGAAAAGCTACCAAGGGAAAGTAGAGGGAGGACAAAGGTTCAGCACCTCCCCTCCTGTGTTTCCACGTGAAATTGTCCCCCCCCTCCACCCACCCACACTGCAATAATTCGGCTGCCACCGAAACGGATGGGTCTGATGACATCACATGCAGGGGACGAGAAAGGGCCGTAATAGCTTATGGTGTGCGCGCATGACCCACACTTTCTCCCTTCACTTTCTTTCTCTCTTCTCTCTACGTTTTTTTTTAGTGCCTCAGAACCTCTCAAGACTCATAGGCCTGACTTGCCTCCCATTCAGCAGGTGCCTCCTCTCCTGAAGCAGGACTTTGGCAAAGTGCTAATTTAGAATCTTTGAAGAAGAGGGCATTTTAGCAGTCGCCTAGTTAAGGGAGGTGCGTTGCTTCAGATAGCGCACTTCAGGGCGTGCCAGCCAGCAACCCAACAGCAGATCCCAAGCCACAGAGGTGAGTGCAGGAGAAAGTACTGAGGCAGTGAGGAGACATCTTCGCTGCCACAGCACCTCCTCTTGCACCCCTCTCGTGGGCCCTCAGAGCGGCTGTGAGCTGCTCTGCAGAGCTGAACATTGTTCCACATTTTTCTGGTGAAAACGAGCAAAAATCAGGCATGTGCCACTCAGGGCAGCTCACAACCACTCTGGGTGCGCCTTAAACCTGGAAGCAATTGGCAGTGACGGCATCAATTCACTGCAATTCCTCCCGCATTAGGCACTTCGGAGGGGTGCTGTCCAACGTCATGGCCCCGGTGCCAGATGCCCTACCTACGCCACTGAATTCTAGCAGATGCTGTTTTCCCTTTCCTGCAGCAATATGGACAAGGTGCCATGTCCTGCAAAGCTATTGTAAAGGTGATATTTTTCTAGGCACCCTCCCAGAGGCTGATGGTCAGCTGCCTGGGGTCTTTTGAAACCCTGGTCCAAACGCCAGCCCCCTTAATGGTTTACCGGGATGCTAGCTGCATAAACAGCTTACACATCATTAAAGTGGGAAAGGCCCTCTGGACACACTCAGAGGCACTCTCTTTTGTACTTCAAAAGGGCCATGCCCCTTCTGCTCTTGGTGATTTGATGAATAGGACTTTCTAGTTATCAAGAACTTTCAGGACGGAGGGTCACAAAGCATCAGACAGATATTTGGCTCCTCACTCCCTAGTCTTCCTTAGTGACTTGAGATGCCTTCCTTTCTGATTATAGTTTGGGCTGGAGGGGTGGGCTCTGACAAATGGAACTCCAAATAAGAATGCATTATGGCTATCTAAGCACATTTGCATGTGTCTGCTGGCTTTTTTGCAGCATACTTTATTTTGCTCCGAGCACACAGGATTTCAAATAATATTGTAAAAACTCTTTTTTCAGGGATTTGGGAAAATGGAAAGCTGAAAAGGTAAAGAACAGGAATAGAGGGGGGTTTATAGAAGCAGGAGACAATTG
Organism: Lerista edwardsae; assembly: GCA_029204185.1. Classification (NCBI taxonomy): domain Eukaryota; kingdom Metazoa; phylum Chordata; class Lepidosauria; order Squamata; family Scincidae; genus Lerista; species Lerista edwardsae. The sequence goes on from JAJKFI010000075.1 coordinate 3,358,888, forward strand.
CTAATGGGGCAAAGTGTGGAATAACGGCACTTGTCCCCACATTCTGGACCACCAGAGGTACTGCTCAACCTCTTCTGATTCCTGACATCTCATCTCACACTTTCAAGTCCCCCCCACCAGCCAAAAGGCTCGCCAAAAAAATTGTTTTCAGTGACATTGAAATTAACTCTAAATGCCATTTTCACTGCTTTGAAGGTTTGTAGTATACAAAGTGTTGTTACAAGGAAAGAGCTGAACATGACATGATCCAGCCTGGGTTCTGCTGAATCCCTCCAAAGACCCCCAAATCCTCTGGTTTTAAATGCAAATCCAAACAGAAGAACCGTTCAGCCAATGTTATGCTTTAGCTGGAACACAGACGGTGGCGTCTTGCAGTGTTTTCAAACTGCAATTGTATTTTGGGAACTGGAACAGCATCAGTAGCCGGAAAACTGAATGTAGTTGACTGCACCCGGGCATGGGCAGCAGCAATTAGATGACAGGTTGAGGAATGCAATGCTAGTGAGCTTGACTGGCAAACAAGTGAACTTTGCTGTAAGTGAGCTATCAGGGGGAAGGGTCTTTGGGATTCCTCATCCGTCTTTGTGCAAGTGGTCTTCTGTACATGAATAAACAACCAGATTTGCTACATGTGCTGTCTCGTGTCCCTATTTCTCATAGGTAGAAAGGCAGGAAATAATCCAAGGTGAACAAGGACAGAGCATTTACTCACTCTGACCCCCAGTGTATTTGCATTCCACACCGACTGGTTCCAAAAGGCCAGATCCATGGAAGACACATTCTAACTCTATCAAGGCACAATCCTATCCTGGAGTTAGGCCAGCACAGTTAAGCCAGCAAACTTTGGCTGGCACAAGGGCCACTGTAGAGTGTGTTTGGACCACTCTCACAGTCAGGGAGGATGGTGCACGTGTGTGTGCTGGCCTGACTGGCTCCGAGAGTGGTCCAAACATACTTTATGGTGTCCCTTGTGCCAGCCAAACGTTGCTGGCCTAACTGTGCCGGCCTAACTCCAGGTTAGGATTGCGCGCACAATCTCATTGTTTCCCAACACTGTGACAGTTTTGAAAGTGGGTCTCGCTGGTTCTGGTACAACATACAGGCCACAACACTACCCTGGCTTATTCTATATAAATCATTTCATTGATAGAGAATAATAGCCCAATCCTGCTGGCTGCCCAAGAATGCCACTGTATCCTGTGGCAGCCAGGCAACCATGGGATCCTCCATGGGGAAAGGGGACATTCATCCCCTTTCCCCGTGGTAAGGGTGCAGGATGGGCAACAGGTGCCCATTGGATGCAGCACAGCTCTTTGGCTACCGCTGTGCCTCTGGCACCCAGGCAGTTTAGGATTGGGCTGTCTGCTTTCCCCACTGTAAAGTCATACGGCTTATTTATACTACAAACCAATAGATCGATTTTATATCAGGCTAATTGCCAGGGCTTCCCACAGCGAATCCTGGGTATTTCAGTTTTGTCAGGGTATTGAAAATGACCTGCTGGGAATCCTATTTTCCATCACAGAATTAGTTATTAGGATTCGCTGAATAGAAGAGAGTTTGGAGTGTAGACACGAATTACAGAGCTGGACCTGACTAAGAATCCATCCAATCCATCCCCTTGCACAAAAGGCAAAACTAACTGCCCACCAGCCCCTCACACAGTTCAGACCACAGCTTGCCATAAGCAGACAGCAGATACTTCAGAAATGCAAATAAGGGGGCAAGCACAGCACAGGTTGGCCAGCAAAGTTTGGCCAGCACAAGTGCCACTGTAAAGCACGTTCTGGACCACTCTCAGAGTCAGGGAGGATGGCGCATGTCTGGGTGCTGGCCTCTCTGACTGTGAGAGTGGTCCAAACATACTTTACGGTGTCCCTTGTGCCGGCCAAATGTTGCTGGCCTAACTGTGTGGGCCTACCTCCACGTAAGGATTGCGCTCTAAATTAAGTGAGCCAAGCTACAGGTACCTAGTAGAAGATGATAATCCTGCAGGGCCATTTTCAATCTAATTTGGGAGAAAACATCCTTCCCAATTCCAAAGATGGCGATCCTTGAGCATGAACAAAACCCAACCACAGATCCATCTCAAGACAACTCTACTGGGTGTCAATGCCCACCACCACACACTGTGTCTCTTGCTGTGGCAGTTCCTGAAGCTCCTAAAGTAGCGGTGAGAGAAACCCAGGATTCCATTCAAGAGAGGAGAGTGCTACTTCCTAACCCCAGTGGGCCACAACTGATGCATGTGAATAAAAACCACTACATTTTGTATAGCATAAACGTATCCAACTTTATAGTGAACCCAGTGAAGTTCTTTGTCACCAAATCTGTTCTAGGGAGCAGATTACAAAATGTTTACATGGCAGTTAAAAAGCATCTCTTGTTTTCCAGGCAGGCTGCAAGGCACTCCTAAAAACTTGAGCTGCATCCTCCTCTTGGCGTGAGTGGGTGGCAAGATAGCGGAGGCTTGTGGCATTTCTCAAGCCAGGATAACATGCACTTTGATCAAGCAGTTGGCTCCGCCCAAAAGGGCCTAGCATGCATTGCAGTCAGGGCATCTCTCTGTTTACCAGTGCAGGCAGCATCATAATGCAGACAGAAAGTGTGAGGTATCCCCAAGTCACAGTGAACGACACCTTAGATTCCACCCCAGTCCAAAATTTCCCAGCATTCTCTGGGAAAGGCCCAGCCGCCCAGGTGCACTTTCCCCTGCAAGAGACACGTGCAGCTAGTGCCCGCTGGATCCCGTGTCATGTCACTGCAACGCACGCTACTTTGTGTCAGACAGGTGATGTGGGGAAAGAGTGAAAGCACCATTAGTTGGTTAATGTACAGAGAGAGAAGAATTAACAAGGGCTGCAGAAAAGGAAGAGGAATCCTGTTAGAGGTGCAATGGTGGGTAGCCAGTCGGAGGGAAGGAAGAAAAGAAGGGAGCTGTGATCCGTCCAAGCAACGGCCGTTACCTTCCATCCTTCGGCTGCTACGGTGGCCCCATTGGGCCACATGTCTGCGGCTGGAGCAAGCTGGTCACAACGCAACTTAGGAATAAATGAAGAGCTTCTCTGAAACACCTGAGAAAGTCAGAACATGGAAGGTGGTTGTTTTTTGGGGGTGCGTACAGAGGCAGGAAAAAAAATAACGCAGGTTGCAAATTCTGGCTCAAGGGTGGTGATGGGCGGAACTATAAACAATCTGCGGTTCAACTATAAACCAACCGCGGTTGTTGAGGAATCCCACCCCCGATCAGAAATCACGCTTTGCCACACTCTTCATTTCAGAAAGGGCCCTCAGTCAGACATTTTTTAAAGAACTGGAATAACAAGGGCGTGCCTTGAAATCATGTTCACTTTGAACTGCCAAGTGCACATTATGCACTGGGCTCTGACTCACAATAATAATGCATACAAATTGGAAAACAACAGTAAATCACAACAGTAAACCCCCTTTTTGCACCCTGGAAGTGGGTGGATGAGACACCTTGACAATTTTGCTCTGTCGTCTGCAGCTGATAGACTCTCAAATCAAAAATGGCAGAAAAGTAAAGAGTCCCTTAAACCAATGTCAACAAAAACAAGCAAACCCCAACATTGTCACAACAAATCCAAAGTCGCCCAAAGGTCTTGTTCCGCTTGCAACGACTACTGCAGTCACCTAAAAAAAAATTCCTCAAAGCTATGGTGATGCTGTTTGGGGGACACAGGAAAGAAACTGAGCTTCAGCACCCACAGCAACATGGCCATTTGGGCCTCCAATTCCGCAGGAGTCAACGTTCAACAAGCACTACTATGAACATAAACATTGCTCTGCTGGATCAGAACAAGCTAGCCCAGCAACCTCCTTCCAAAAGCAGTCAGCCAGATGACTCTAGAAAACATATAGGCAGGGCATGAAGGTAATTACCGTACTTTTCCCTTGTTTTATCTTCAGGGGTACACAGCTTCACTACACCGAGGTTCCAATTAGCTATCTTGGCTAGTTGCTAGTAATGGACCTGTTCACTAGCAGTCTGTCTAAGCCCTTCCTTTTTTGAAAACCACCCGTGTTTTGGAACAATCTGTCAGTCTTTATTTTCTATTGAACCCGAACTTACGTACTGAACACATATTCTTCCCTGCTTCACCTTTGCCCCCCCAATCACCAATCCATTGCCTTCCTTGGATCAAACTTTAGATTGTATGCTGCTCGGGCAGGGACCTGTCTTAGAGCACAATCCTAACCTGGAGTTGGGCCGGCACAAGGGGCACCATAAAGTATGTTTGGACCACTCCCTGAGTCAGAGAGACTAGCACACAGATGTGCACCACCCTCCCTGACTCCGAGAGTGGTCCAAACGCGCTTTACGGTGGCCCTTCTGCTGGCCTAACTGTGCTGGCCTAACTCCAGGTGAGGATTGCACCCTTAGGCTCCATTCCTATATACACTTTCCTGGGAGTAAAGAGAAGGACAGGCTGTTGCAGGAAAGGAGGAGCAATAATATATGAACTGTCCCCTCTTCTTCCTCACTCCAGTTGAGAGAGAGGGTTTAGGTGGTTTTGGGGGTAGCCCCTCTAGCCTGAGACTGCTGCTGTTTAAAGCCGGATCAGTCTATCATAAAGCCATCATCATCCAGGATCCTGGGTGAACAGGCTGGCCTGCATTGCATTATAGAAACTACAGCATGATAGAGATGCCTAAAATATTTTTAAAAACTCAGCCGGAGAGGGGTCACAATAATTAATTGCAGTGCTCCAAATACATTCCCAAAGAAACAGGAATGGATCAAACTGGGCCCCAAATGAAAAACAGTGGCACCATCCTGCAAGCACTTATGCATAACACTTTGCAAGCAAATTTTAATCAGATTTACCAAATATCTGATACTATTCAGCATCTGAGTAGGGTAGCTGTTATTCCCAGCATGACCACGAGGAGTCGCCATGCCCCCACATGCTGTTTCTAAGAAGAGCTTAGAGTGCCATTTAGAGTGCCATTCCAAGTCATCAGATGTTGTACCATATTGCACGTTTTTATAGTAATAAATTAACCTGATGAATTTCTAAAATCTGCGAAGATAATGATCTGGGTCAGGCTTTCACCTCCTCTGCCCTCCAAAGTTTTTTTTGTTCAAGGTCTTGAAGTGTGTTCTTAGTTTGACTATGGAACTACACTACACTGTACTACGTGTTTCCCTCTATAACGTGAAATGGGTCCCCAATGAATTTTTTTTAACATAAAACCATAAGCATAAAAGGAGAGAGAAGCATAAAAGGAGAGAGGCAGCATTTAACCCTTCCTCAATTCCATCTTCTCCCCTGCCATGGGACTGTTTTCTGTACAGCTTTTAAGATTTATTTGGCAGAAACACAGTAACTTTAGTTAGCACTGCAGTAAGTGTTTGGAACCAGCAGACTGGGCCATTATCAGGACAGAAAATTAACCATTGAGAATCCAAATTACCGGGGATACATCTGAATGACAAACAGCCAGAACAGAATTTGGAAGAATAAGTGGCATTTAGTGGAAACATGCGAGAACTGTTTATATTTGGGGGTGTCATCACTCCAAGATGTAGATAAAGGTAAAGGTTTCCCCACGACCGGATGGTCTAGTCATGACCGACTATAGGGGGCGGTGCTCATCTCTGTTTCTAAGCCTGTAGAGCCGGCATTTTGTCCGAGGACAAGCTTCCATGGTCATGTGGCCGGCATGACTCTATGCCGTAGCACACGGAATGCTGTTCCCTTCCCACCGAAGTGGTCCCTATTTATCTACTTGCATTTTTAGGTGCTTTCGAACTGCTAGGTTGGCAGGAGCTGGGACAAGCAATGGGAGCTCACTCCGTTGCGCAGTCTTGAACTCCCAACCTTGCGGTCGAAAGCCCAGCAACAGCGGATTAACTCGCTGCGCCACCACGTCCCACAAGATGTAGATACCCTAATACAAAATAAACTGGCTGCTTTGATCAACAAGACAAGATTAAACGGCTGAGCAACAGGCAGTTGTTTGTGGAATGGGAAGAATTATGATGAAGAAATAGAAAAGATTACCAAAATCATTGCTTCCCCCCCCCCAACTTCACCTCTGGCAATTCCACAGGGAAAAAGGGTAACCAAATTATGTCCTATTATCTGAACAAAGTTATCTGAAAGCATAAGGTTTCAAAAGTGAAATGTGAAGTATTAGACCTTGGGCCTTGCTTTGTAAAACGGCTGTTCCACATGTCACCAAGTAGCACCTTGCAATTGTGCTCGTTTCTGTTGTGTCAAAAGATGACTGTAATGGTAACAATGCACTGTACACTGGAACACTGAACAATACAGTATAAAGGTTTCACTGGCAGCATGGATTTGGTTGAGAAGATAAAGCCAAACCCGACCAAGAAGAAATGAAATATGTACCACCATAATTAAAATCTGAGATAAACACAGGAAACAATTAGCTCCTGCTACTGGCATCAGCCCCATATAATAGAGATTTTCAAAGGGCAAGGGAATCGAGTAACTATGGTATCTGGGAACAATACAATTTATCAAGGTTTACAATCTTTCTTTTCCAGAAGGCAGATATTACTTGTAATGAAATGAAATGAAAAATGCAGAATCACTTCCTGTAGTATTTCCAGTATTTGCAAGTCAGGAGTCCAATTCAGGCAAGACAAAGAGAATGTGAAGCTACAAGAGGCTTGACAAATTTAAACCGTTGCTAATGTCTCCCATTGCCTGGGAAGGGCTCCTCTCTAAGGCACACATGATGTTGATGGAGCCTGAGCTTAAAGATTACAAGTATGAAGACAAATGGTAAAGGGATTTATTTGTGTTGATTTCAAACTCACAGCAGGCTCACATCTGTAAGGAAGAACAAAGCTATCCTTAGATGTCAATTCAAAAGAGAATTTGCATGAATTGTGGGACTAATGGCATTGTACTCCGTCTTGCATTAGGGAAAATATATGGAAGCACATCTGGCAATAGTTGGAGTTGAAACTGACACAGATTTCATGCATGTATAGCAGTCCTGGAGCGAACTGAGCTTTGTCTACTGGAGGAATCTGAGTAGAAATATCACAGATGCAACCAAATAGAATGCACCATCCCACCGTTTAGGAGCTCTGAGTTATCTGAAACCTTCTCAATGTTCTTGGGGGTAATAGTTGATCACAGCACATATTCATTCAGCAAAGGTGTCAGGTATATTGAGGAATGGGTGCATGGAGTCAGGCAATCCATGTGACTAAACATGTCGACAACACTTTTGACAGGAAAGAACAAATCAGAGTCATCATTTCATCAACGGAGACTGCATATTGCAGAGCAGAACCACACCAGCAGACGTAATGGAAGTGTCGGAGAAGAAGCATTATCAGTGGTTTAATATTGGTATTGGTGAGGCTCAGTTTAGACACCTAATAGATATAGGTAAAGGTAAAGGTTTCCCCACGACCGAATGGTCTAGTCGTGACCGACTGTAGGGGGCGGTGCTCATCTCCGTTTCAAAGCCTGTGAGCCGGCGTTTTTGTCCGATCATGGTGGCCAGCATGATTCTACGCCGTAGCGCACGGAACGCCGTTACCTTCCCACCAAAGTGGTCCCTATTTATCTACTTGCATTTTAGGTGCTTTCGAACTGCTAGGTTGGCAGGAGCTGGGACAAGCAACGGGAGCTCACTCCGTCACGCAGTCTCGAACTCCCAACCTTGCGGTTGAAAGCCCAGCGACAGCGAATTAACTCGCTGCGCCACCACGTCCCTAATAGATATAGGTGTCTTATAAAAACTAAACATGGTTGCAAGACCAAGCAGGTGTCTGAACCCTGCAGCAAGGGCTGGAAGAAGGCAAATTTGGAGCACTGAAACAGTTGGTTCTTCCCTACCACTTCTCCACCCTAAATTCCCTCCATCCCCCATCCCAGAAATGTTGGGTTTTTTTTCCCCAAGGCATCAAGGGGCTGTTGCACAGATTACTAGATAAGGCATAAGTAGTCCCTAATTGCTCAGACCTGATTAACTAGTGACAGCTGGACAAGAAAACTCAATGGGCCTTTTTTATAAATGAATGAAATAACTCAGAAGAGAATATGCTCAGCATGCCCCAACCCTGTGAGAAGTATACCTATGGATGGGGTGGTTTTTCAACATTTGACCAATTCAGGTGCAGCGCTGAGGGACTGCAATGTCTGGGGAGACAGATCACTTCTAGGGATATAAAAATGTGCGGACCAAGGCAGTCTGCAAAAAGAATCTCCCCTGCTGGAAATCCCACTCCAGTGAATTTGCGACCGTTCTAGAGTCTATTCAAAAGGTCTCCCCATGTAACATGCCACAACAGCAGGGCTTCTCAACTGGAGCCGCACTGGCTGCATGAGGCCACAGGAGGGCGCCGACTGTAGAGAAATGTGCAGAGCAGACCCCTATGCAGCCACAGATCAAGTCATCACGCGTGTCCTGCAGCCACAGCCCTGAAGACTATCCACGAGCTATAGCACTACAGCCCCTTCTTACATCTTCCCCGTCCCACCTCAAGCTCAGCGATGATCCTGTCTTCGTCGTCTTCGTCTTTGATGGCGGAGGCAATGATGGGGGGTGTTGAGGCAGGCCTGGCAACTTCGGACACAGTCCTCCGCAGCTTCACTTGCGGCTTCTGGGTCTCCAGCTCTTCTGATTCGGCTTTCTGGAATCACAAGCAAAGGTGAAGTGGAGGGCGGGAAGGATGGGGTTGTGAATGAAGGGAAGAGAGATAGTTGGACCACTGGGTGAATTCTAGCATGAAACTTCAGTGGCAAAGCTATGGCATCTGGCACCTGGGGGAAATAAATTGTTAAGCCCCCCCCCCAATACCCCCAGAGCAATCTGAGGGCACAATTCTAACCTGGAGTTAGGTCAGCAAAGTTTGGCCAGCACAAGGGACACCATAAAGTATACTTGAGCCACTCTCTGAGAGAGACGCCAGCATACACAGGTGTGCCATCCCTGACTCCAAGAGTGGTCCAAACATGCTATACAGTGGTTCTTGTCCCAGCCAAACTTTGCTGGCATAAGAACGTAAGAACATAAGAAGATCAGGCCAAAGGCCCATCTAGTCCAGCTTCCTGTATGTCACAGCGGCCCACCAGGTGCCCCAGGGAGGAATGAGACAACAAGATGCTTGCATCCTGTTGCCACTTCCTTGCACCCAGTACCAGTAGCCCATCACCTTTGTAAGGAGGTTGCACAATCCATCATTGCCTATAGCCCACGATGGACCTTTCCTCCTGAAATCTGTCCAATCCCCTCTTAAAGGCATCAAGACCAGATGCCATCACCACCTCCTGTGGCAAAGAGTTCCAGATCTGGCATCTGGCCTAACAGTGCCGGCCTAACTCCAGGTCAGGATTGCGCCCCAAAAGTGCTATTCTAAGGACTCCAGGAGGCCTTCTGGCACCCTCTCAAGGTGTGGTATCTGGGGCAATATACCTGCCCAGCCCTGCCTTAGTTATACCACTGTGACACTTCCCCATTCCAATTCCTGGGGGGACGAAGGGATTTCATACCTTCATGAAACTGGATTCCTTCTTGCTGGTGACAATCACCTCCCCTGTGCGTGTGGTCGTGAGACCGTGGGAGGATGGGAAACTCCGCCGAGGTGGAGGTGGGGGAGGAGACTTGGAGGGCTTCTCTGTCCGATACCTGGGCACCGTCAATTCATCTACAGAGACGACAACATTAGCATGAGGCGCTGTGCCTTCCACACGCAAGATCAGCAGCCTGATTGCAGGTGGCTGATGGGCTGTTTTCTGGGAAGGAGTCCGTTTTCTCTTCTTAGAGAGAAGACAGCACTTCAGAAGCTGCAGCTGGCACTCTGGAACCCGCATTAAGGAGCAGCATCTCCACAATGTGAGAAAATGACTCCAGCAATGGACAAGACAGCGAGGTCTTGAAAGCAGAACAAGTAGAAGCGGTACCTGGATCTGGTGGTACATCTCATAATGTCTCCACTACGATGTTCTAACCAGAACCTACCCAAATGAGATTATGAAACGTAACTTTCTTTTTGGCATGATGAGTTAATTACTGTTGCTGGAGGCAGGACAACAACTCAAGAATGACGGCTTAACTAGACCATGCTGACTTTCCATGTTGTATGAGTGAATGCGGCTCCCCACCCCTGGATTTTCAAACATGTAAAATAGAGAGACTTCACCTTTTTCCACTTAATGCTGCCTGTTTCAGTAATGTAAATTGTAAGCTTCTAGGACAGCAAACTAATTATCAGATACATAAACCTATAGCAAGGCATGCATGCTGAGTTCCACGATGGTCTATGCCTTTGTGACATCGAGACTGGATTACTGTAACATGCTCTACGTGGGGCTGCCCTTGAAGATGGTTTGGAAGCTGCAATTAGTACAGAATGCAGTGGCCCAGGTGGTTACTGGAGCTAGGGGTTTTTAAGTCTGTTGGACTGCTGCTACGGCAACTGAACTGGTTGCCCATTTATTTCCGGTCCCAATTCAAGGTGCTGGTATTAGCTTTTAAAACCCTGCACAGTTTGGGTCCAGGTTATCGGAGGGATCACCTTCTCCCATACATTCTGGCCCACCCTCTTAGGTCATCAGAGGGGGCTCTCCTTCAAGCGCCACCTTTATCCCAAGTTAGAAGGACGGCGGCAAAGGGGAGTGCATTCTCTGTAGTGGCACCACAACTATGAAATTGTTCCAAGATCTCCCCCTCCCTCACGGTCTTTTGGCGAGGGCTCAAAGCATTTTGTCTCATCTTGTGTTTGAATGATATGTTGCTATCTGCCCCCGGGACAGACAACAAGTGCTTTGTTTTTTGCTGCCCTCCTCCAATTGGTGTTTGTCTTTTCTCTTTATTATGATTTTATTTATTGTTTTATGTGTTTGATATACTAAATCGTAATATATTGCATTGTAAATTGTAATATAAAAATCTAAATTGTGAGCCGCCTTGAGCATTTGCTCTGGCATAGGGAAGGCAGGATAGAAACCTTTGAATACATAACACAGATTGTCAGTCCCTCGTTCTCCACCTCCCTTACCCGATCCGCGGCGACCATTGGGGTCCATTTTGGCTGTGGTCTTCTGTGCGTGCTGGGGCTTGCCAGGCTTGTGCTCGGGGGTGGAGGCTGCGCTCCCACTGCCCCCACTGCTGGAGGTCTGCTTGTGCTTGGCTGCAAACTCCAAGTCCGGGATGGCTTTCATCAGCTCGGCTTGGGTCTCTTCCAGAAGGCGGTTAATATCTTTAGCGCTGTATTGGGTCAAGGCTGCCCGCTTCTCCTCCCAGTCTCGTTCGGCTGCCTAGAAATAGGGCAGGCAGGGTTACCAGTTATGCTGATTGGTCCAAAAAGCAGGGCTTGGCAGTCAATTACTGGATTTCAAAAATGAGAGGTGCTGAAGTTCAAACCTCTTGACTCTGAACTCTTTCCTCAAGGACAAGCAGCAGCAAGCAAGACTGACACTGAGCAAGAAGCACTCTCTCTTTAGGAATATCTTTCTTTGTAACTAAGTGGGCATGAAGTGGAAGACTCATCCCAAGCCAATCCCTTTCTAGTTAGGTGGTTCTTGCTTTCTCAAAAGGATCTATATTATCTTGCACTGATGGCACTGACGTTTCTGACATTGGCTGAGCCAGGATGGAATGTTTATGAACATTCCAATTGCTCAGGGAACAGAGCTGCTAGAATGTTTGAAATCCAGATTCTGTGTTGGAAGAGGAAATTGTCAATTTGGCTGGGATTAAAAATCTCACACAGGTCCTAGGGACAGGAATAAATCTGTGGGGCAGATTAAGGACTGGGAAGACATCTCAGATGCTAGGGAAGTTAAGAAACATATTGCCCCCTTCCAAAGTGGTGTTTTAAGAAAAAAAAAGGGGGGGCTGTTGGGTTATCATTACAAAAATATGTGTGTAATGTGCAATTTGGCACTTAAGGCAGGAAACCTAACAGATCCAGCAGTTGAAGGAAGGAAAAGGACTGAGGAACTTCAGGGGCAGGCAGGTAGTAGGTAAGGAGTCTTAAGAGACAGAGCAGAGAGAAGGAGGAAAGGAGGGGTTCATAAGTGAGGAAGGAAGTGAACAAGAAAAGCAAGGGAGGCATGGGACTGTGGGCCAGATGTGGGTGCTAGGTCTAGACTCTAGATCAGCAGTTCCCAACCTGGGGGTCATAGCCCCCAAGGTACTGTACTTGGATAATCATTTCGCCTTAAGGGGGTGGCGACTGGCGGAGATTTGCAGGCACTTCCCTTTAGCCAATTTCTTGGCTGCAGACTTATAATTAAATATCAGAGCAGCTGGAGAGAGTTTGATGAGGGGCATTTCTACATTGCGTAGCGCTGGGCACTCAACCAGATTTAAACACCTACAGGACAGCAGTATTTGCAACTGGAGTCAAGAGATCAGTATACACTCGTGGTCAGCAACTATTTATTCTAGTGGGCTAACAAAGTCCTCTATCATCACTGCAAGTGTGGTCTGCCAGAACCCTCCCAGTCACCTGAAATGGAAACAGTGAGACAGAGGGAGAGACAGAGGGACAGGGACATCCTTCTCTCTACCCCAGTGTTTTCTTCCTTCCCATCAGCTGTTTCAGAACATTTAGAGGGAAAGTGGGATGAGAGAGATGGCTGACAATGTGGTTTACAGAGACGGTCCTAACATGGGGCAAAGCGAGGTGGTGGATTTGGGGTAGTATTAAGGATAGGAGAATAGGATTCAGGAATATATGAACCACCAATATATGAACACTGCGCAGGGGATTTCTGTGGCACAAGCCTCCTGAAATGAATGGGAGCTTCCCAGAGGAATGGCAGTGCTCCTGCACAGAACTTTTTTTATTTAAGTGGAGCTTGAGCAGGAGAACTACCTAGTAGTTTGTCCACTAACAGGAGGAGTGGCGGTTGATTTTCCACTTCAGGCACCAACATATATTAAGCTTGTCCTAGATTACGCCTTGGCAGTTGGCAAGCCTTCTGCAGAGGCTCGGTTTCCCAGGCCCTTCTCCTTCCACTAAAGTGAGCTCACCTCCACAGACACTGATCTGTCCATGCTCCTCTTGCTGGGGGTCTCGGAGCCTGTCTGAGTCTTGGCAGCCACCATCTCTGAACGGGACGGGTTGCTGCTCTTGGAAACGTGGATCGGCCCTTGACTCTGCCCATAGCCAGTCGTGCCCAGGCTATCCGTGGAAGCGGTTAAGTCGTGGAGGTTCATCGGAGGGCTGGTGGGCAACTCGAAATCCAAGCTCCTGCTGAAGTCGCTTTCCGGCTCCACTTTCTTTGGAGACTGATTGAGGTTACTGGATGAGTCCCAGATACCCTCGTCCACTTGCCTGCCAAGAAGAGGGTAGGGGGAGTCAAGAGCAGATCAAAGGTCTTTTGGGGAAGGCCCACGTGCATGGGGGCAGTTTTAAAAATGGCTGCCATATGCAAAGACAGTGCCGCCATGTTTGTGTCCCTAGAGGGGGCCCTCGATAAGACGGCACATGCATGTGCATGAACAGCAGCATTAACAACATGATGGCTGGGTTTAGAGGTCAGCAGAGAAGCCATGGCCATCAGGAAGCAGCAAATGGGGGGTGCAATGGCAATAGGGGCAGTAATGGTGGTGGAGCCCTGCTCAGTGGGAGGGGCCTGGGAGAACAAAGGGCGGGGCTTAGATGAACGCCTCTGTGACATCAGCCAGAGACTGGCCCTTAAAGTTTCTATTTGGGAAGTTCCCCTGGTCTGGTTCTGACCAGTGCCCCACATAGGCTATTCTGAGCTCCTTGACGGAAGCAGGGATGCAACAAATAAAACTACCATGTGTGCAGGTACACCTGCTGGGCACTGTAACAGAAGGTTGTGAGCATGGGGGGATGGGACGGACTAATAACCCAGCCCATCAGGTCCCCGGAGAAATAGCAAGGCTTCCTCTCACTCAGGAGGGGCTCACTCACTTGCGGACTTGCGCCAGGGTGTCGGTCACAGCCTTGCAGCGCTTGAATAGGCCGTCCAGCCGGTGTGGCTCTTCCTTGAGGAACTTCACGGCCTCCACCTCCACCCGGAGGACCACACGCATTTTGCTCTGCAGGCTGGGAAAATTAGCTGCAATGCCAGGGGTGGGCAGAGAGGGAAGGGAGAGGCATGGGGGTCAGAGCAGGCCCAAGGAAGGCTTTCACCTGGGGGGGAAAGGGAGGCATGGAGCCGAGAAGGGAAGCAGGCGGGCGGGATGGCGAGGCTCGGGTGAGTGAGAAGTGAGGCCTCCCCTAGCCGTTACTGCTATTCTGCTTCAGAGGAGAAACGGCACCCCCCCACCCCACCCCCCAATATGCAAGCATCCACCATAGCATCTCCCTGCTCCCCACACCTGCCCCCCAGAGCACAGCCAGTCATAAGCAAGGTAAGCATTTGTGCATTCTGGATTCAGGGTGTGTGTGTGAGAAAAGGCTACAAAGCTTCAGCTGCTCCACCCTTCAATGATGGCATACATTTGTGAAGATTTGTGCCCTGTTTTCATGAGGGCTAGCGACTTAATTAAAAGTAAATAACTGAAATGCCCTTAATTTTTTTTTTTACACCAAGAATAATCAGGTGGGAGGATGAGACTTCTCTGAGGGCAAGATGAACACAGGCTGTCCTAATCCCTAGCCCATAACCACTGAAGACCTATAAACAAAATATACGATAGCATACAGGAGACATGACACACTGGTCCTCAAGAACTGCTGTCAAACCTGGAAATTATACATACACATCCACAGAATGGAAAAATGTCCTTTTTCTAGAAATAGAGGAAATGAAATTCACATTTGGACGCTTACTAAAAGCATTCTGTTAGCTTTGACATTTCCTAGTAAGAATCAGCATTTTTTGAAACTTCCCTTTCAGTTTTAATAAAAGGACTTACTGGTAAATGCCAGCATCTCCCAAATTTCTGACATTTACTGTATGTAGAATACACGCACCCCTTAAGATTTCCAGGCTGGCTGCTTAAAAACAATACTATGAATCCGGTTTGTAAGTGACAATTTTCCCCTCTGAGTCATGGTGAGCAATCACTGCCTCCAGTTAGCAGATAGGAAGATTTGCAATGTAAATGAAAAGGGGTTCTCTTTTTTTCCTCAGACTGTTAATATGCCACAAATCACTTACATTGGTACACAATGTGTATAATGTGGGTAATGCCAATGTGGGTAACGCAGAGGCGGAGCTCTAAGTGTTGCAAGAAGCCTTACCCTGTCATGTAAATCCCTCCTCTCTCCTGCTACTGTAGCCAGTAAGCAACCCAAGATGTTGCTTTTCCCTATGAGGATTGGCTAAAATGCTGCAGGAGAGGAGTGATTTCCACTGCAAGGTAAGGCTTCTTGCAAAACTTAGAGCTTTGCCCTCCCTTAGATCTGCCTCTGGGGTAATGGTCTCAAACTGAGCGGGGAGGTGTTTTAGAGTTGCTGGGCTAGGATTCAGTGCCCCATTACAGGCACAGATAGTAGTACAGTACTGAAGGTCAGTACTGAAGGTCAGTAGCAGAGGGGTGTGTGTGCGCGTGCGTGCGTGCGTGCGTGCGTGCGTGCGCGTGTGTGTGAGTGAGTGTGTGTGTGTGTGTGTGTGTGTGTGTGTGTGTGAGAGAGAGAGAGAGAGAGAGAGAGAGAGAGAATCAGATGATACAAGGGACCTCTTCTGGTCCTAGAAAACTGTTGACACTTGCCTTCTTCTCAGATTCAACAATGCATTGCTTGGGAACAAAACAAGATAACATGCTCCTGTATCCCTGCCTCCTGGATCATCAGATCTGACTCAATTACAGGAACAAAAAAGACCAGCACAGAACTAGGTGCCCAGCAACACAAGCTGAACAGGTGCCTGGTGGAGATGCTCTAGGAGGTTTTCCTGCTACAGGCAGGGGGTTGGACTAGATGACTTTGTGGGCCCCTTCCAACTCTATGAGTCTATAAGCAGCTCAAGGATGAGGAGAGTTCCTCGAACCATCCAGTGGCTAGGCTAGGCAAGTGAGACAAACTACTTACTACAGAAGTAAGCACCAAACACACCAACAATTAACAAAACAAAACAAAATAACCAAATCAACCAAAATAACCCTATATTCCTCTGAGGACTCACCAAACTGGTCTGAAGTGGAGACAAAAACACTTAATTATATGGTCCCTTAACACATAATTAATTATACGGTCCCTTAACCTGTGTCCCTTAACACAGGTTTAACTGCCAGTCCATAAACGGTGACAAAAGGGTGACGCTTTCCTCTCCCTTGGCGCATGCTAATCAGGAGCTACAAGAGAGAGTACCCTGTATTAGACACCCTAAGTGAAAGCTTAGATTGGAAGCATAGGGGAAGTTCCTGTTCTGGATGAATTGATAGTAGAACAGTGTCTTTCAGCTGCACCTCTGCACCTGCATTTATCTGCCTGTCTTGAATCTCTGAAGGTGAAAAGCCAACGCTTTTGTTTATGAAAGTCCAATGCTCAATGGGAATGCTGTTGGATGGTATCAAATGGAGAGATCCCCATCGGCAGGGTTCTGAATGTGATGCTTGCTTAATGGCCTTGAGGGCTGGTGACTACTAGGTACTGCACACATTCCATTTGTTTGGATGAAGATTGATGGAAAACATTTGCTTGCTTGAACACAGGCAGCAAAGGAAGGAGTTTTGCAGCTGGTTAACAACACTGAGCTGTATTTTTGGGGGGTGGGCGGGCAGGTGTCCTTCAAGATTATGATCCTGCTTTCAAAGAACTGATCCTGGTTTGAAGAGAAGGGTGGGCTTTCAATTTGCTGGCTTTCCTGGGCTCAGTGTGTATACTTGCAAATAAACAGATGGTATTAAAAAAGACAATAGAGCTGAAGAATGAGGCTGTCCCCTGGAATTTCCTATGCAAAGCTAAATTTTAAAAAGCCCATTTAAACTGATAGGGGGATCTCCAGCTCAGTGATAAGAGATTACAGGGACAAATACAGTCAGACAGAGAAGGAAGGGGAAGGGATGACAGAGGAGGAGAAGGGAAGGCCGAGAGCCAATCTCCACATGGAAGAAGGAAGCAACCAAAGGGGGGGGGGGGAGCATGACCTGTCATGTTCGATCAGCTGGAGGCCTCCGTATGAGCTCAGACAGCGAGCAGCAGGGCAAACAGGGACACTGGCAGGCAAGCATCATGCATAAGTTTCCATACATGTGCGCTTGCTCGTGCATGTCAGTTGCAAGGGTGTTAATATCCCTATACCTGTTGTACATGCAGTGAGGATTGTGCGCATATTCTGTGGAATTAAACATAGCTCTTCTTGGAGCAGGAAACAGGAGCTCTGTGCAGATTCAAAAGCTTGCTACCCTACTCTGTGCCAGCATATATGGTTCTAGTTTTACTTAAAAAACAACAACTGTCGCTTAAAAAAATGCTTTTACTTTCCTACGTCACTTTGAGTATACAGTATTCGATTACGGAAAAGTAATTTAATACCAATTCACTACTTTTATAAGACCAACATGAAGAAGAGTGAATGGTTCGGGTAAAATGGGGAGGAAATGATGGATGTCTGTTGAGTGAATGCACTTCGTCACTTGGCAGTCATCCTGTTTCCTTCCTACCAAATGGCAAGGGGAAAGAAAGCACGGCCCTCCTTTATGAGATTCCCTGTTAAGGGTAAAATTCTCCCCCTTTGGCAGGGGAATACAGCTGACAGTGGTTACGTGCACTCGTTGCCTCTCCCTTTCTCAAGGTTCTAAAACTCATCCACCAATTAAAAAAACCAGACAGAAGGACAAACTAAATGAAGGATGTTGTGCAGGGCTTAAAACAGTCAACGGACTCGTTGCCACAGCATGCTTGGAGGACCAGAGCATAAATGGCTTGGAACAAGGAGCAGGGTGACAGGCGGTCAATTGATCAATGGAGGAAACATCACTAGTCAGCTGCTATTGGCTACAAGAATCCGAAAGCTCCAAAGTCAGGTCGCCTCTGATGATCAGATGGCGATGAGAAGCAACGGGGGATGCCTGCTTTCATCATGCCCTGCTTGTAAGCTTCCCAGGGCATCTGGATGGACACTGTTCAGCTCAACAGACCTTTTGATGCCAGCATGATGACTCATGTGTTCTTAAGATCAGTATCTTGGAAAAGCCCACTTTTCCCAGGGGCTCTTACAAAACAGGCTGTTCAGAGTCTGTGTAACAAAGAATCACAGAGCCTGCACTGGCAGACATCCCTAATTCAAGAGAAATTCAATCTGTTAAAGATGTGACTCAATTATTTCTCAGGTAAGGTGATCAAAGGTTCCTTCATTCTGAACATGGTATACTGGGGTTCTGGTGAAATTTGGAAATCATTTTGGCTTGGTGGTGGCCACAGTGGTGATGGCGAAAAAAATTCTGAAGTAAGAAGTGCTGAAGGCATGTGGGGTAGGAGAAACATGGCTGAAAGCCATGAAGGTGGGGTGCAGACCATCAAATCACAGGATTGTTTTTGGAAAGAATTAAACAGCCAGCCAGGGCGGACTATTCATCCAGCAGTACTCAATGCGCAGATCAAAACACATGATTCTTTCATTCCTAGGATTGGAGACGTGGATTTCAGCAGGCACAGAGCACAATCCTAACCTGGAGTTAGGCCTGACAGTTAGGCTAGCAAAGTTTGATGGCACAAGGGACACCATAAAGTATGTTTGGACCACTCATGGAATCAGAGAGGCCAGCACACAGACGTGTGCCATCCTCCCTGACTCTGAGAGTGGTCCAAATGTACTTTACAGTGGGCCTTGTGCTGGTCAAACTTTGCTGGCCTAACTATGCCAGCCTAACTCCACAGGTTAGGTTAGGACTGCGCTCACAGTGTCTGCATATGATCCACATTCATCTCTGCAATAATCATGGGGACCAGAAACTTCCTTGTTTTTTTTTAAAAAGGGCTGCAATTCTCACAAACGCAAATGCATGCCAAATACTGCACAGGATTTCATACCCCTAACCCCGGAAAAACCCATTTCCAACCCATTTATTTGAGCTCTCTCACCCTTCAGCTCCATCAAGGTATCTCCCAGTTGTTTAAGCACCAGGGATTTTTCCTCCAGCTCTTGCGTGGAAATAAGGCGGTGGTTGTGGGTCAAGTCTTTTTGGATCCTTTCCACTGATTTCTCCAAGTCGCTGCAGGCACACAGAGAAAGCGTCAGAGAAAGTTCAGAGAGAGGGCTGAGGGGTTCATCTCACCAAAGAATGGATGAGGAAAATACAGTATCTATGAACTTTATCACCTCTCATCTAGACAAACGTATCTTTCTTGTCAGCTTTCATATAGGAAGCTGCCTTATACCAGGTCAGACAATTGGTCCATCTAGGTCACCACAGCCTGGCAGTGGGTTTTCAGGGTCTCAACTAGGAGTTTTTTCCTTCCACCCCACCCAGAGATGCCAGGGTTTAAACCTGGATCCTTCTGCATGCAAAGCCAGTGCTCTGCCACTATCCCTCCTTCTTTTCAGCCGATTTAAAATCTTTACCTAAACCAAAGAAGCAGGCTTGTAATCATACAAGTTTGTAAACAGCCATTTGCCAGATTGTTTGGGGCAAGTCAGAACGTGTGATGTATGAGGAAGAGGCCTGAGTGTGGCCCATTCCAACAGAGTTAATGGTAAAGGTAAAGGTTTCCCCACGACCGAATGGTCTAGTCGTGACCGACTGTAGGGGGCGGTGCTCATCTCCGTTTCAAAGCCTGTAGAGCTGGCGTTTTTTGTCCGATCATGTGGCCAGCATGACTCTACACCACAGCGCATTGAACACCGTTCTCTTCCCACCGAAGTGGTCCCTATTTATCTACTTGCATTTAGGTGCTTTCGAACTGCTAGGTTGGCAGGAGCTGGGACAAGCAACGGGAGCTCACTCCGTCGCGCAGTCTCGAACTCCCAACCTTGCGGTCGAAAGCCCAGCAACAGCGGATTAACTTGCTGCGCCACCACGTCCCATTAGTCCAACAGAGTTAGGCATGCCTAAATCCATGGATGGATTTAACCCTAAACGAGGGGTAAAGCCTGCTTAACTCTGTGTTGGCCTGTGGCCTGTGTGAGTGCGTGAACGGTGGAATTGATCAAATACAGTAAACCTCTCAAAAGAAGCAGTATGGGAAGAAATTGCCGGTCCGACTCTGGCTGTAATCCTGAGATGCAGAAAGAAATCAAGGAGACTACCAAAATAGAAACTGTGGTAATAACGGGTGACTCCAGCCGCCCTAAAACTGATTGGGTAAATGTAAATTTGAGTCATGACACTTTTAGATACAATCAATGATTGTGCCTTGGGACAGATAGCCATTGAACTGTCAGGAGGAGAAGCGACTCTTGATTTAATCCTGAAATGGCCCAGGAAGTCTGACATAGCTGTATTTAATTTCAAAAGTGGAGATTTCTCAAAAGTGAGGGGATTAGTGAAAAGGAAGCTGAAAAGTACTGCTAGGAAGGTCAAATCCCTTCATAAATCTTGGTGGTTATTTAAAAACCATTACAATACAGGATCAAATAATATTGCCTACCACAGATTAGAAAAAAGGTAACTCGAGTCCAAAGGTGCTTAAATGGCAATGGCCAGAATGCTACAAAAAGGAAGGTGACTCCCTCTGCAGGGCTTGCCGAAGCAGGCGTTCTTGGGAGGAAGTGGCCGTGAGTTCAGGAGCACCGGCTCTCTTGCTAACGTGTTTAGGGTTGGAGATGTAATAGGGTTGGATAGGCTGCAATCCTATCCACACTTACCTGGGACCAAAGCCCATTAACTACAATGGGAGTTACTTCTGAGAAGATGTGCATAGGATGTAATGGGGCTCTCGGAGAAGTTAAATGAATCCTTGGCTGCTGCACTCACTGCAGACAAAGCTGGAAGGTTACTGTGAGAACTGTCGGAGAGTGCCAACATCTGCCCCCTCATGGGTCTAACCCCGCTGAGAGGCAGGAAGACATGGCATCAACAGGTGTAGCTGCCCAAGCTGCTACTTGGCTGGTCACTAACATGCCGTGCCTGGGAGCAGCTGGAAATAGCTGGGGGGCGGGGCGGGAATAAGAGGCCAAGGGAGGAGTCAGGCATGTGGAGGGAGAGGTGCTGAATGTGAGAAGAGACAAGATGAAGAAGTAGGGCCTCTAAGAGGAATTACAGGCTTGCCCCAGAATCCACTGATTCAGTATCTGTGGTTTCAGCTATCCACTGATTCAGTATCCGTGGTTTCAGCTATCCACTGATTCGGTATCCATGGTTTCAGTTATCCATGGATACCATGGATACTGAGACACCTATTAAAAAGATAGAATAACATTAAACAAATCTCTCTTTATTTTTTACCTTGTTGCAGAAAAACCACTGATGTTCCCCTATCTGTAAAAAGATGTCCCCGGTATCCACAGGGCAGGGGTCTGGAACAGAATCCCAACGGATACTGGGGCATGCCTGTATTTCAGGGTTTCTTTTGGGATCCTAATTTCATACTATCACTGGATCATAATTTCTATGAATTATGATACATAAAACTATGTAGGCTTACACAAAATGTGAATGCCAGTCTTTACACAATATATGGAAACATTTTCTGGGACCCTATGGCTCCTGGGCCCCCTTTTTGACCCCAGGCTCAGGTATGATGTACCTTCCTCCCCCCCCCCCATGAGTCCTGGTGAGATAAAAAAATGTAAGATCCCAAGAAATTTTTAGACCCGCCTCTTTGGCCATTGGGTCTACACACACACACACACACACACACACACACACACACACACACACACCCTTGGGCCCCGGCTATCAGCATAGAGATGCCCTTGCTTGGGCCTTTAAAGAAATCTGGGTATCAGTTTAAGTGATCATGGAGAAGCATGAAAGCCCAAGGAAAGACAGACAACAGAGGAGCATTGTAGACGGGCCTGACCACAGCGGTCTGCTAAAATTACATGAAAAGGAACTTACAATGGTCGTTGTCATCTCCGAAGTATCTTTTGCAGTTCTTAGCTAATGAAGCCCTATGAGATCCTCCCAGGAAGGTGGTGACAGACGCACACAATTTAACATGTTCTGGGGCACAATTTGTCTCAAACAGATGTGACAAGGGATGAAGTTTTAACACTAATTAATAAATGGCTCCACCCTGGTCCCTATGCAAGGAGGAAGGGTGTGGGAGGCAAGATGCACTGCACTGCACCAAATCCTGGCACAGCAGTCAAGACTTCCTGGTTTTTTCCCCTACTGTCGCATCAGTACTACAGACCCCCTATATCCTATGGCTGCCATCAGTCTATACCATGTGGGTTTGTGTACTATGTGTATGCTGATGTGGGCTTTTGGTGGGGTAGGGCTGCCTGTACCATTCAGCTGCTATTGTGGAGTAGCAGAAATGGGAAGGTGATGTATTATATACCACCAAAATCTTACTCATTTTTATTCTAGTTCTTTCTCATATGTCTCCAACATCGTCTCTAACCCAGTAAGGTCCTTAGGGCCCAGTTCTAAGCAAGCCAATCCTTACCGCCAACACAAGTGTCGCAAAAGTGCTATAAGGCACTTACTGCCGGCAGTGGCCTAGCGTAGGACCCCGGTGCCTGGAGAAGCTGCCACGGAGCAACCTGGAGGGACACCACCACTGGGGGTGCTCTTATTCAGGGTGTGGGGAGGGCGGAGTAGAGGTGAGACTAGCAGTGGCCTCCACTGCCAGATCCTAACCGCAGGGTCAGGCCACGTGGCCCAAAACAGAGGCTCTCAAGTCTGAGCCAGCAAAATAGCCGGCACAGACTTGAAGAGGCCCATTGGTGGGCCAGGGCACTTACCTGGGAAGGGGACATATGTCCCCTTCTCCCAAGGAGCCTCAGGTAGCTGACCGGTACCCATAGGATGCAGTGGTAGCTGTTTTGCTGCCGCTGCGCCTATAGTGGCCAGGTAATTTAGGACTGGGCTGTGAGTCTTCACTACCTCAGCAGGGAGAGTATTCTGGGAGAATATTCTGGAATCTTTCAATGGATTTGTAACCTAAATCATGAATCTGACTTAGGCTGAATTCTAACCTAAGCCATTAATTCTATCCATCTTCTTCAGCCAAAACATTGCATTCCCTTTTTGCATTACCTCCCCTCACTGATACATTAATATACTGTTCTTCTTGCTATCAAAAAACATCGTTCTGGCACGAAGATGTTTTCAACTGAAATCTGATGCTTGTTTCTGTTTGTTTTTACATCTGTCTGATCAAAAGGCTTTTCATTAGGCTGAGATGAAAGTTCTCAAGTGGCTTGGAGGGTGGGGGACACACCACACTGGTGACTCAGCTTTTTTTCACCATAGTTGCCAGTTTTGCAGTGGTGGTAGGAGCATTCCTCCTAACAGTCTGCCAGGGTTTTTTCCCCCCAGAATCCCTTTTGAGCAATGCTACTAGCATAGCTTGGAGGAGGCTTGGGGGTGGGTTAGGATTAATCTGTCACCTTTCTGGTGGCTCAAAACTGAACCATTGGAAGTTAGGGTGCAATCCTAACCTGGAGCTGGCACAGTAAGGCCAGCAAAGTTTAGCTGGCACAAAGGACACCGTAAAGTATGTTTGGACCACTCTCGGAATCAGAGAGGCCAGCTCACAGACGTGCGCCATCCTCCCTGACTCCGAGCAGTCCAAAGGTGCTTTATGGTGGCCCTTGTGCCACAACTGGCCTAACTGTGCTGGCCTAACTCCAGGTTAGGATTGCACCCTATGTCCCTCCCGATATTAAAAAAATGGATTTTCAATGTATGCATATTAGCAGCCTGAAACAACATGTGGAATGCAGCACAGCAATACGAAAATACATTATTAACATTTGTTTTGCAGGCACAGCCGTAACAGTTATGTTTACAGGATTAAAATAATACTTAAAAAACAACAACACTATATCCCTTCTCAGCCACCTTTACTCCATTTGGGCAGTGGTGTCATCCAAATGATTTAGGTACTCACTTTTGATTGGCATGTCGGGGTCCGCCCACCGGAAGTGATGTCATAAGCTGGAAGTGATGTTGTGGCAGGAAGTGAGGTCATAGCCGGAAGTGATGTCATGATGCCGCCGCCACCACGCTGCCTGCCTGCCTGCCTCCTCACAGAAAGTGCAGGCAACAGCTGCGGGCGTGCAGTACGCATGCGCAGCTGCTGAGCCAACCAGCTGACGGGGCCAGCTTCGAGTGGGCGGAGCCAGCTCAACTTCTAGGAACTGGTACGCACATAGTGGTACGTAGTGGGTGCATGACATCACTGCATTTGGGATTTTGGCATTATTGCGCCCAGTGGGACACTTACAACACCTCTCAATTCAGCCCATTGGCCTATCTGCCATTGCAATGATTGGCTCCTCCCCTTCCAGAACTGCCTCCACCAGCAGCCATTCCGCCAGTCATTCTATAACATCATTATGAAGACGCATGAAAAGATGCACATCTTCCTCTTCCCTCACCATCCCCTTTTAAACTTTTGTATCCCTGCATTTTGTGTAAACTTTCGCATTTAAACTTTTGCTCCCTGCAGCAGCCAGCAGAAGGGCGCATGGAGAAAAGTGTCCCACGCAGGCTGTGGCAAACGGTTTGCTCAGCTGAGCACCCTGCCCTGGACAAAACGTAACCCTGGGAGCCAAAATCCTCACTTTAGCTGCTGGGTTATGAGCTCTTCCTCATTGAGGTAGCGGAGGCGCTCCTCCTCCACCAGAGAGCGCTGGCGCTGCAAGGGGTCCTCTTGCTTGCGCATCGTGTCCGTCACCCGCACACTGATCTCGGTCTCGGTTCGCCGCAGCATGGTCTTCACTGTCTCCTGATTTTGCAGCTGAAAGGACAAGCGAGAGGAAGCCGAAGAGAACATAAGAACATAAGAAGAGCCCTGCTGGATCAGGCCAAGGCCCATCTAGTCCAGCTTCCTGTATCTCACAGCGGCCCACCAGGCGCCCCAGGGAGGCATGAGACAACAAGATGCTTGCATCCTGTTGCCACTCCCTTGCACCCGGTACCAGTAGCCCACCACCTTTGTAAGGAGGTTGCATAATCCATCATTGCCTATAGCCCACGATGGACCTTTCCTCCAGAAATCCGTCCAATCCCCTCTTAAAGGCATCAAGACCAGATGCCATCACCACCTCCTGTGATTTTGAGAGTTTGAGGGGAGAGGCAGAAAGGTAAGTTGCAACCATCACAGCTTAACGGCACTGAGGCCATAAGGCACTGAACATCCACACAGAGAGGTGGAGATAGGGTGGAAAAGGAAAAGGAAATAACCCATCCACTCTTTTCTGGAGGACAGCTGAGGATGCCCAGAATTACCAGTTGCTATGGCTTAGGATGAGGCTCCCTTGGGATACACTCAGGGTCAGCCCTGGTACTAAAGGAGATAGTACCAGGTATCTGTTGCTGACGGTAACTGGCTACAACCTGTTCTCTGAAATGTGTGCAGTTTTCATTTTGATGTATAGGTTCACATCCAAGGCGCATCACATTCCATAGCAAACCAAATCTGAGCAGGGAAACAGGCTTCTGCAAGCAGATTTACCGTTCTGAGCTTACAGGAAATGTCAGCATTAAGAAAGCAAATCCAGACCCTTTGGGGTGTGCATGAGCCCAAAGTCAAGGTGTGTGGGGCACAATCTCTCTGCGGGGCAGAAATGTATACATGCAGGCTTCTGATGACGCAATGGTTTGCTATGGCTTAGGATGAAGCTCCCTTGGGATACACTCAGGGTCAGCCCTGGTACTGAAGGAGATATAAAATTCCTCTGAATGAATCAGTATTTGGTGAATGGCTATCTGCACTGAAGAGCCTGGAGGACTGATTATTTATTTTACTTAGACCCATTAACATACATACCTACATAGTTTACTGAAAAAAAACTCAGTAGAATGAAATTTGTGCACATTCATAAATATACTTGTACGGTACACAGAACTGAAGCCCTTTCTGTGCCTTGGCCTGGCCTATGCAGCAGGTGCCAAACCCTGGCCTATGGGCCAGATCCGGTGCGTGCAAAAACTGTTCTGCGTGGCGCTTATCGTTAACTTGCCAGTCGAACATTTACAAAAGTTGCCCTGGGCAGCCGCTTCCATTGCCAGTCGCCCCAGCAGGCTCTGCACCCAGATTGCCAGGCAGAAAATGTGGCAGCTGGCCAGAGCAACTTTCAGAGAATTTCAGAGATTGGCTGGCAAGACAATGGGCAGCAGCGCAAAACCGTAAACACCGCACAGAATGGGGATGGTTTTCTGTTGCGCAGTGGTCCCGCGGTATGGAGACCGCGGGCCTCTGTCGCATAGAACATTCCTAATAGAGACTCTCTCAGCCTCTTCCCCCAGAGCCCAGTGGAGCGATGCCTTTCACACGTGACTGACACTGATAGAGAAAGGCGGTTCAGAGATCAGGCACGGCAGGTTTCCCACAGTTCAAATGCATCTAGGGGAAGACAGGGGCATGTGAGCCACTTGCCTTTGCACCCCTCTGCACCGTCCGCCAGTTTCCAGCTTCCAGCAAGCTGTCACTTGCAATTATCTCTGGAGCTAAGCGACTCGGAGGAAACACAGGCACCTCCCGCGGTTGGGGATGGCAAGATCAGATTGCTGGCTCGGGATGCGCAGCCGCCATCTGGTCTTTTGCTCGGTGCCAAGTACTCCAAAATAATATCACCCAGCACCGTGGAAGGGTTTGTATTGGTGAGTGCTGCTAATGAGGATAAAAGCCAACAGTGGGAAAAGAGAGAAGCAGAGACGGGCAGCACAATCCTACAGTGCACGCAGCATCGGCACAACGGGGTTGTGCCGACGCTGTGCGCTTAGCGCCGACGTGGGGGCGCCAATCAGCTGCCCTGCGTGGGCGCTACGGCCACAGGACTGTGTAGCGCCTCCCTTGCATCAGCCGAAGCTGGCCGGTGCAAGGGAGGCGCCATGACAGCGTGCCTCGGGGATTGGTGGGAGGAGGGCGGAACATGGGTGGGACGAGGGCGGAACATGGGCGGGCCTCGGATTCGGCCATAAAGCCAAATCCTAAGCCCTTTGGAGAGGCCGCACGGCCCGAATTCGGGCCCCGTGGTCGCCTCGGATGTGCGCCCGCTCTTTAGCACCTCAGCAGGCTAAACAGCAGGCACAGATCCGAGGTGACCACATGGCCCAAATTGGGGCCGCGTGGCCTCCCGGACACGCTTAGGATTCAGCCTTATGGCTGAATCCAGAGCCCGCCCACATCCCGCTCCCAACCTACCTCCCCCCCCAGCCAATCCTGTGTCTGCCTGGACACAGAGCCTCCCTCGCACCAGCCAGCTTCAGCCACCATGAGGGAGGCTTAGCGCAGGTGCAACAGGACCCGCGCTGCGGGCAGCGCCGGTCCCATTGCTCGAGTGCCAACGCAAAGGTGCTGATCGGCGCTGCTGCATCAGCACTACGTGTGTCACGCCGACGCTATGACATAGTATTGGCACAACGGGACCTGAGAAACAGACAGTTGCAAAGGCAAAAAGTCAGCAAAAAAAGAAAAAAAAAGGATTCTACTCGTTCTGGATCCCATTCCCGCAATTCAGCTAAAAATTCTCACAAAAGTGTGAACAGAATGGCAATTCCCAAAGGAAGAACACCACCAGGAAAGTGCCTCTTCAATTCCCTTTGAAATTTAGCCAGAGACCCATTTCAGTTTTCAGCAGAAATAGGCTCCAGCACAAGACTGTGTATTTGGTGCTTCAAATAATTAAATTTCTAAACCCAATCTGACAAAAACTGAACTCCAAGGCCTGCACGCATTCGGCAATTAAGGGCACCATCCCAACTTAGCCTTGGGCCGGCACTTGTCACTTGTCACCAGCACAAGACACTAGCGCTGTTGCAAATGTGCTGTAAGGCATGTCTGTGCCAGCGAGGAATGTGCTGGTGAGGCACAGGGACTTGTGCTGATCCATGCCACTGAGGACAACTGGTAAACTGGGGCTTACCCTGGGGTAATCTATATTATGGAAAATAGTCCAAGGTGAGCCAGCCGGCCGGCCCCAATGCAGGTTAGGATTGGGCTGCCCAGCACGTTTGTATCCATTTCTCTTATGTGGTTTAGGGCACAATCCTAACCTAGATCCTAACCTAACATGTGCCAGCCCAGAAGTGCTGCAAACATGCTTTATGGTGTTTACGCTGCATTTGCAACACGCTTGGAGTCAGGGAGGCCAGCCTTGACTCCAAGAGTGTTCCAAACGTGCTTTACAGCACATTTGCAACACTCCTGGGCTGGCACGAGTGACTTGTGATGGCCTAACTCCAGGTTAGGATTCCGCCCTTAATTTATCTAAATTCCCAAGTCATCGGGCAGGACGGGGAGGGACAAGGAGTCATGCCTTGTCTCCTGTTGCAAGAAGCCACAGCTGCTGTAACTCTTATTCAGCATCCAGCTGGCTTCTGAGTCTTTGGCAGGTATTTACCCACATGCCTCCTAGCAAATCACTGCAAACATGAGGGTTAGGAAATTGCTCTTTTAAACTGAATCTTGCAGTTCTCAAGGAGGTGGCAGACACACAGCCCTTCTCCGACCCTGGTTTACCTGCAGTTTCTTGAGTTGCTGTAGCTGGTTGCGGAGGTCGCTGGCGTTCTGCTGAAGGTCGTGAAGATGCAGCTGCATGTGCAGGCGTGTGATTGCGGTGGGCTGCCCAGCTGGTGTGCCAGTAGCAGACGGAGGTGGAGGGCCAGGAACTGGGGTCCCCACACCACTTCTGCTGGGGGCTGAAAGAAGCACCAGAGCAGAAATCCATCAAGAGTCAAGACCAAGAATAGCTGTCAATTTTTATGGGAAGTTCAGGCAGCACGTAAGTCTAAGTTGCCTGTTTATCTAGACATGGGAATACGGGTCCTATGTTTAAGTCACAATTTTTCTCCATCTCTACTGCTCACGCACCTATCCCTTGCTGCTGCTGCTTCTGTCCTTATCGCTATTGATTGGGTCTGTCATGCCTTCATCTGGAGATGCCTACCTTGTTAAAAATTCAGCTGCAATCATGGTTCAGCTGAAACACACACTTGGTTCGCTGGGTGGAAAAAGGCCTGCCTTTTCTTAGCACTGCTCTCACTCTAAGAGCACAATCCTAACCTGGTGTTAGGCTGGCACAGTTAGGCCAGCGAAGTTGGGCACAAGTGACACGGTAAAGTATGTTTGGACCACTCTTGAAGTCAGAGAGTCCAGCACACAGACGTGCGCCATCCTCCCTGACTCCAAGAGTGGTCCAAATGCACTTTACAGTGTCCCTTGTGCCAGCCAAACTTTGCTGTCCTAACTGTGACGGCCTAACTCTAGGTTAGGATTGCGCCCTAAATGTGCTTCATGAAGATGCCATGTAGCCAATCAGACTTGTCGACATGATGATGTCATGAAGCCGATTCAGAGAGGTGACAGGCAGCACTGCCCTCACTCAGTTTAGCTTTGTGGATACCTCACTACTACTCAGCGAGATCTGGCTATGTGATAATGTTAAGAAGCCAAACAGAGTGATGGAAAAGCTTCATGCATTCATTCTGGTAAAGCAACTCCCACTTCCACACAACAAAAACAAAACACCAGAAGTAGAGAGGAGTAGGAACAGGCAGCAAAGGAAGGGAGAACAGGATGGAAGGGGGCTTCAATGACAACTTCAATCTCCCAACCTGCTCTCCCACCCCAATAAAAATGTATTTTTTAGCACTTTGGCTCAGCTCTACCTCTGAGAAGAAAGCATACAGGCAGTGCACCTCCTGTCCTATATCTCTGCCAACCCTTTTCTCCTACCTGCTGTACCAAGTAGGATTCTAGTTCAGCCCCACAGACGACAAGAAAAGAGAGGTATAATGTTGGGATAGAACACACAGCAGTTTCGTTCTTTTCGGTCCAGCAGAGCTTTCTGAATGCAATCAAATTCAGAAAAACGGAGGAGGATAAAGGGGGGCAAGTCCCAGTATCAGCTCAATGAGAAAGGACACACCTGTGGGCCTAAAATCACATCCCTGTCTTGGGATAAGCAACACAAGATGGTCACTTACGGGCTGATGGAGGTGTTCCTCCATTGGTCCCTTCTGTCCTTTCACTGCAAGAAAAAACCAAGAATTAGACATCAAAATGATATACTTTGTCTCAAACGGGGGGAATGTCAAAAACGGGAGAAAAACACTCTAATGGGTTAGGTACACTTAGAAGAGATGCCTAATAAAAGAATCCTTGCAAGCTGAATGGTCTGATCACAAAATGACTTTTCACACTAACCCTCAAGTGAGCCTGTGGAACTAGTTGCCACAAGAAGACACATTCAAAGAATGTTTATCTTGCACATATCTTTAGAGGTTCATTTGCAGAGCTCACAAGGCAGGGCCTTCACTGTGGTGGCACCCATGTTCTGGAATGTCAAGAATGTCTTAAGAGGTCTGTGGAGCTCCACCTTTCCTTGCCTTCCAGTGACTAGGAAAGCTTAGGCTTATTTAGAGGTAGCTGATGGTGGGAGGCCGCTGGGGTTGTTTTTATCACAGTGTTTATGGTTCTACTGACACCATTCCTAGGGGGAAAAGCCACAGAAATTTGCAATCCCCAGCTTACCTGGTAGTTTCTGAGTCAGAGCTTCGCATCAATGCACTCTGCACCAAGCCTGTGAGACTGGCAATCTGTTTCTCCATGGCTTCCATGCGCTCCCTTAACAAAGGAAAAAGGACCAAGTGAAACCTGATGATAACTTGCTATTTTTGAAAATGTGCTGTTTCTTACTTCATTACTTTTGGCTGGTCCTAAATAAAGCACTGCCTGACCACGGATGGTGTGTAGGCAGTGGTGTCATTCAAA
This sequence comes from Lerista edwardsae, assembly GCA_029204185.1. Taxonomy (NCBI): domain Eukaryota; kingdom Metazoa; phylum Chordata; class Lepidosauria; order Squamata; family Scincidae; genus Lerista; species Lerista edwardsae. The sequence goes on from JAJKFI010000075.1 coordinate 3,389,609, forward strand.
TGACTTAGGAACAGGAACTCACTTTTGAGTTCAAATTCAAATGTTGAAAAAAAAAAACAAAAAAAAACACCCGGAAGCAGCCACGGAGCCCGTTAGGATCCGGAACGCCCGTTCTGGTCCGTTCCCCCTGAATGACATCACTGTGTGTAGGTCTATAGTTCTCCCTTCTTCACAATCTATTGAGCAGTGTAACGATATGGGTGGATATACTGTTATATATTGTCCAACATTTATATCAGGGATGTCAAACTCATTTCATACAGTGGACCAAATAGCAAACATGGTGCCTACTTTCAGGACTGAAAATGATGTCATTAATCAGGTGATGATCAGAAATAAGCACTTATTTTTCCGAATATAAAATATGCGGAATTTGCATTTTAAGTAGCGGGAGAATCTGGTCTTCATGAGGGTCACCCTTTCATCAGCGCCGCTTCTGCCTAGGCATCCCTTCGCAGCTCAGTGGCTGAGTGGTGTTCTGTAAGTGACGACTTGGCGGAAGTGATGCTGCAGAAAAAGCAGCCCATATGATAATTGGGCTTTCCCAGGGCTGCCCTTTCAGCAGTGCTGTTTTTGCTGACATGTCACTGTGCAACTTGGTGGTGCTGGGAGAGCCCAATTATCACAGGGCAGATAAAGAGCTTCCATGGGCCTTATCCAGCCCACAGATTTGACACCTCTGATCTATATCTCACCTTTCTCTCCCTGAACACCCAAGGCAGCTTAGAAAAAATGCAAAAGCCAAAACACTATAATTCATTGTTAAAAAAAAAAAGTATCCTAGAAAACACAGCAGAGATCTTTTTAAAAAAAATCAGTATCGGGACAAACTTAATTTATCATGCTCCTCAAACCCCTCAGGAAGAACAGCTTCATAATATGCAGAAAACTGAGGGGTGACAGAGCCAAAATGGTTTCCGGAAGGCATGAAGGAACGTAAGAACAGTTCAGCTTGATGAGACCTAATCGAGTCCAGCATCCTGGTTCCCAAAGTGTGTCAGGATATTAAGACAACAGGGCTCAAGAGTAGGAATCAGGTGGGGAGAGAAGCACAGTTGGGGTGAATTGAAATTTGAAAGAGGGGGTCCCCCACTGCGCACTCACAGCAAAACAAACACTTGTGTATGAATGGCATGCGTGTTTTCCCAAGATACAAGCCTGACCCCATTCGTGACTGGCCCCAATGGGTAAACCTGGGCTCCGGAGCCCAGGTCTACCCGCGCAATATTGCAGGGGCCACTGGCGCCCCCCTAGATGGCCCCAAGACGGCGCCCAGGGCTTGTGCCCCCTGCCCCCCCCCAGATCCGCCACTGATCATGCCAATAAACTGTGTCCGTTCTGTTAAGATGAGAGGTAGTTGGCCAAAGTGCTGTGACCAAGCCATTCCTTTGAGGCAGGGGGCCTTAACGGCACTCACTTCAGAAAAGGAAAGGGCAAAAAGAAATCAGGCACGAATGACACCATTCTGTACACAATGATCTTTGTTTTTGCTACTCTCTCCTGAAATGTCCATCCCGAAGGCCTCCCTCAGTCAGCTTTCCTTGAAGGTTCTGGACTGAGGAGAAATTTCTCTCACACACTTTTCGGTACATTAACTTCTGACAGGACTGTGCTTGTCATTCCTTTGACCTCCCCAGCTTCCTGCGACTCCCCCCTCCTTGCATCTCCCTCCCTCCCTCCCTCTTGCTGTTTCTAATCATTTCTTCCTTTCTATCTTTTTTGTTATCCTAATGAGCTTTGTTTCGACCATTCCCCCCCTGACAACTCAACTGACAGCTCAGGAACCAGCCTGGCTGTGGTGATGTAGATACAGTAAGATAGAACACGAGATATGGTGGAATTTCTTTTGCTATCTCATTTGCCCGAGTACATCTTTTGTCTGCCTCCTGAACAGAATGTGAGAAGGGGGCCATTTACAAGTTCCAAGTGGTGACTGGGGGGGGGGAGGAAACGGATGAGGAAATGCTCCGGTGACACGGCATGCACTGCACGTGAGCGTGGCAACCGCTCAGGGCCGATGTGTCAGCAAAAGGATGTTGACAAGCAATTTCAGTGAGGGTAAGTGGAAGGTCAATTTGGATGGAAGAAAATCTTTACGCAGGGCAGAAGAATAGAGGGAGCTCTATGTGCTATCTGGACAGGACGGGATGTCAACTAGATAGGAAAACAGGAGGTGGGGGAAAGACGGATAGAGGAGGAGGCAAGATGCCTGAGGAAAAAAAGCAGTGAAGAAAAAAACAGAGAGTTGGAAAAAGAAAGTTACACAGAGCTTAGGCTGCTGTGGACTATTGGCAAGAAAGGAGGAGACAGGCAGCTTTGGTGGCCTGAGGGAAAATAGGTCTGGAGTAGACAAGAAGCCTAGGCAGGACAGTGCCCTGAATTCCATATATTGGCTTGGACCAGCCAGTCAACATTTCTTTATGGCTTTCCAGGACTGGGAAGCCCTTCTCTAAATCCTCAAACGCATATGCCCACAGTGCCAAATTCTGTTCCAAGCTACAGGTCCATGGCAAGCCCACCCTCCGATGCACAGAACATTCAGGGCACTGATCCCGGTCGTATTGAGAAGGCCACCGCTTCTCCCTGGAACGGGCTCTGCTCTCATCTTACCTGGTTTCCGTATCCTTGGCAGGTACCGGCGAGCTGAACCCAGAAAGGGGGCGCTCCCCGGGTCCAGGGAAGAGCTCTGGAGGCCCCGAAGAGCTGGGGTTCCGTGGCTTGTTGACGGGGCTCTCCATGAAGACCGAAGAGCAAGAGTCTTTGCGGAAGGACTGTCGGACGGGGGAGGACCGGCTGGGGGGCCCTGAGTAAGGGCTGTGGGGGCTTTGGCTCTGCTGAACGTCCACCAGCCGGCCATCAGCAATTTTCTGAGGAGATGACGGAGGCAAGCGAAAGCCCATCCCTGGCCCATAGGTATCGCTATAGATCTGTGCATTGGACTTGTACAAGCTGTCTTCCAGTTCTGACTGCAGGGCGGCTGCGGAGTAGGTGCTGAGAGAACGGACCGAGCCCCGCTTATAGAGCCCGCCGGGGTAGGCAAAGGGGTCTCCCATCCCCGCTAGCGACTGAGTGGATGTAATGCTCAAGCGCCCCTCGTGCACCATACTGTAAGGGTCGGCGTACAGGCCCTCGTTCTTCATCAGCACCATGTTCTTCCCAGCCATGTCTTCGTCTGGCTTGACATCCCGGCGCTCCAAGATAGCACTGGGGCTCGGTGAGACACCTTGGGCTGGAGGCAGGTTGGAGATGCGCTCCCCGTGGTGCACGGGACTCCCGGCGTAGGAAGGTGGGCGCCCACCGCTGTAAGACATGCGGGACCGGGAGGGTGAGGACGACTGCAGCACCGGTGGAGGGGAGCCTGAAGTCAGGTGGGAAGCGGGGGACATGCTGTTTAGGCGCCGCGTGGGAGAGGACTCCCTGGAAGTGTAGACCATCTCTCTCTGCAGGTAGGAGAGGGCAGAGGAGACGTTAGAACTGCGCCCATTACATGAAGGACGCAGCTGAAAAAACAAAGGCAGGAGAATGAAGCCCACTGCAAGCCAGTTCCACCGTCCACTTCACAGACCATGTGTCTGTTTTCGGCGCGATTGCACCAGCAAGGAGATAGGATAGGATTGGGCCCCTGTTCTTGCGACTGCCGTGCCTGGTTCCTCCATCACTCTCCCCAAAACAACGGCCCACGTTGGACTCCCTGTCCTCACAGAAGAGCCGCGTCCTCTTCCTCTCCTACACTCCCCCCCTTCTTTTTTCCTTTCCACCCTGAAGCACAGTTTACTCTGATTAATGCCCTGATTATCATGTTTATTACTTCACTGCCACAGCTCTAACTATCCATTTTCCTAGAGCAACGCTTGCTTGTGGTGACTGATGGTGAGCCTCATAACTCCTTCCAAAGAAACACACACAATTACCGCCTCCATCGCTCACTGTTTCCCCAGCGACTTGAGCTGGCAAACACCATGTCCACCCCTTGCACATCCCGCCTCCTCCCCCAATGCGTGTGCACCTCTTGCGTGTGCACTTCGAACTCCAAACAGTTGTGAGCGTGTGTATTTTGTGCACAAAGGCACAATGCTTTTTGCACTTGATGTTGCCATAACTACTCTCTTAAAGGTCCTATAGCTGCTACGCAACCATAGATCTATCGAAGTGTTCTTCAACCTGTGGATCGGGACCCCAATGGGGAAACGAAGCTGCATTTTGGGGGTCGCAGCAACCTTTCCAAGGCAGTACAAAAGAGGGCTTGGATCCAATCCAACAATGGTACTGCCTTACAAAACGGAGTTCTTGATAGAATCCTGCACAGCCTCGTCTTGCTGTCTTCTCCTGCAGCTCTTAACATGAGCCCTGCCTCATAGGGTTGTTGTGAAGACAAAAGCAGCAGGGGGAAATGGTGGCAGAGGATGGGGGGCAGAGGATGGGTGGTGGTAGGGACAGATCAGGTCCCAGGAGAAGGCAGGATTGGGTCCCCAGTCTCATCATTTATTTATTGGGGTCACGGCACAAAAAAGGTTGAGGGCCATTGATCTACAGCAATGCAAGTTCCATGTTCAACATCTACTTCTTTTTCTAACCGCTATCAAAGGAAAGGTTTGTTGTTGTTTTTCCTGGAGTAAAGATGGTGCAACATTTCTCAGACTTTTATAAATCCCAGGAGAAATTTGGCTTCCTCACAAAATTCACAGAAAGATGCAAAGTCAGGCTTGATTCCAAATGAGGAGTAACTCAGTACTACTGAAGGAAAAATAAAGGATCCTGGATTGAACTCCTAATATCACTTTCTGGAAGTCTGGCAGAAAAAATACCCACTACCACACCCTGTTAAAAAAGCGATAGCCTGCAGTACAGTAGGAAAAATGGAAATCTCTCCACCAATACTAGATGGGGGAGGGCACTACTGAGAAAGCAATCCTAACCAGGAGTTAGGCCAGCACAGTTAGGCCAACAAAGTTTGGCTGGCACAAGGGACACCATAAAGCATGTTTCGTCCACTCTCGGAATCAGAGAGGCCAGCATACAGATGTGCGCCATCCTCCCTGACTCCGAGAGTGGTCGAAAAGCACTCTGCGGTGTCCCTTGGGCCGGCCAAACTTTGCTAGCCTAACTGTGCCGGCCTAACTCCAGGTTAGGATTGTGCCCTCATTTACATCACTGCACATCTGCCGAACTGCATTGCTAGCTTGAGAAACGTCCAGCTTGCAAATCAATAGGAAAGTCATTGCTGGAATGGTCCTTGGTACTCTGCGCCTACCCCCCACATTGGCATAGTCGATGACAATAATAGGCTAGCAGCTCCAATATGGCCCACTGCCCTTACCCGCAGATCACCATTGGTGATGTGGGACCCAGGGAAGGAGGCGTAGAGGGGTTCTTTCCGGTAAATTTTGATAATGCTTCTGTCCTGGATATCCCTGCAATAATAAGAGCAGAACAATTAGTGAAACAGTGAGCGCAGGGGAGCCTCGGCTGTGGCTCCAAGGGTCAGATTAAGCACAACCGTGACGGCGGCAGCAACAACAGCGGCAGCTGCACAGAGCAGACCGATGACGTCATTTGCTCCAGAGCAGCTGTTAGAGGCTTTTGTGCAGGCATCGCACAGGCCCTCCTCTTGCGGCAGAGGATTTGCACATTTGCTGCAATAATCTGCTGCTTGGGTCTGGGCGACTGGATTTGTCTGCACCGTTCGGATTTGCCGGTGGTTTTTGCAAATTGATTTTTGTGCTGGGCTTCGGCATTTCTCTGATGGGTTACGCACATCCCGAGTTTTGAGCTGGATTTCCGCTCTTGCTAGGAGGTTTTGTGATGGGGTCTTAAGACTTACATCAAAGCAATCCTGTAAGACCACAAACAGGGATTCTCCCAAAGGTCGTTGCTATCCGATCAATTCCAAATAGCTTAGAGGGGGAAATGCTGCTAGAGGATTTATAGAGAGGATGATAGAGTGGGGTGACAATGGAACAACATGCTATAACTCACTTAGGACGCAATCCAGAGCCCACGGTGGGCCCGCAGAAGTCTCCTGGGCCAGCCCAGTGTTGTTGCAAATGTGCCTTACCGCATGTTTGTGCCAACAGGGTAGTTGGCTGGGCCAACACGAGGACATGCACAGGCTGATGGAAGCCGCATTCAGCCTCCGTGCCACCCCAGGTAAGCGGAGAAGCACCAGCTGAGTTTGGCTGGCATGGGGACGGGTTGGGGAGGGCGGAGGGAATGGGGCAGAATGGGGCAGGGGGAGGGAGAGCCGGTAGGCAGACTGGCTCTGGGAGGGGTGGTGGTGCCAGGATCCAGCACTTAGGCCAGATCCCAGCCTCTGTCAATCAATCAATCAATCAATCAAACAATCAATCAAGGTACTTATATACCGCTTTTCAACACGAAGTTCACAAAGCGGTTTACAGGCAAATAGTAATAATAATAAAGTCCCCAGCCTAGTCAGCCCTACATGGGCTGCTCAGAAAATGCGCCAGCACTTTTGCTGGCACAGCTCCAAGTAGCCCTATTGGGACTGCTGGGGCATTGCTTGGGGTAAGGGGAATTAATTCCCTTTACTCCAAGTTGCACCGCAGGCAGCCTCAACCCTACACTGGCTATGAGGGACCTGGCTGGCCTCCCTATTCCAGCATGGAGTTAGGATTGGGCCGTTAAAACGTAGCAATGATGTGGAGATAGTAGCTAGAGAATTTTTTTTCTCCCTTTTGTACAATACTAGAACTAAGGGACATCCAATTAAAGCGAGTGGCAGTAGACTATGGATAGGCCAAAGGAAGGAATCTTAGCATAATGCAAAATTAAATGATGGAAGTGGGCTGCCACAAATTGTGACTTTAAAAGGGAATTAGACAATTAGTGTATCAAGGGTTATTAGCCATAAATAGCCCCTCCAAATTCAGAATGCAATCCTAACCTGGAGTTAGGCTGGCACGGTTAGGCCAGCAAAGTTTGGCCGACACAAGGGATACCGTAAAGTATGTTTGGACCACTCTTGCAGAGAGGCCAGAACACAGACATACGCCATCCTTCCTGACTCTGAGACTGGTCCAAACGTGCTTTATGGTGGCCCTGGTGCCAGCCAAACCTTGCTGGCCTAACTGTGCTGGCCTAACGCCAGGTTAGGATTGCGCCCTGAGTGGCAGAAAACTATGAATAGTAAATGCCAGGAATAATTAACAAGGGAGGATTGCTGCCTTCACTCTTACTGAAAGTTTCTCAGAAACTTCTGGTTAGCCACTGTTGGAAAGAAGACAGGCCTGGATGAACTTTGGTCTGACCCAGCAGTGCTCTGATGTCCTTAGTGATTTGAGCATAAAGGAAATGGAGACCAGAACTAAACGTAATGACAAGCATTCTCTAGCTAGAGCATTTTGACAGGAGTAAGAAGAAAAACATCACATAAGCCAGCATGATGGCCAAATAGTCCTCTACTCAATAATCTCCCCTCTAAGGGCTGACCCAGAGCGCAATCCTAAACTGGAGTTAGGCCGGCATAAACTAAGTCAGCGAAGTTTGGCCAGCACAAGGGCCACAATAAAACGTGTTTGGACTACTCCTGAAGTCAGGGAGGAAGGCGCAGGTCAGTGTGCTGGCCTCTCTGATTCCGAGAGTGGTCCAAACATACTTTATGGTGGCCCTTGTGCTGGCCAAATTTTGCTGGCTTAGCTTATGCTGGCCTAACTCATTTTAGGTTTGCACCCCCACTGAAAATGCCAACTGAGGAAGGTGCCTCAGTCAGCAGGTGGTGCGGAGGGGACACCACTTCTGTACTCCCATGTACCTTCAGTTTTTCTGCCTTCTCACATTCCCTGGACTGGAAAAGGAAGAGGGGGAAACGAAGAGGAACTTTTTCAGTCCAGAGAGTTGGAGGAGCAGAGACTGACACATCACTGGGGAAAGGGGGCCATCACTGGGGAAAGCCTTTGCTAGGCCACCTTAGAATATATCAGACTCTTCCTCACTCCCCTGCGTCAAGTGCAGATTTGGCACTTCTTTGCTTCCCTCGAGGTTCTCCTCTCACCTGACATCCTCCAGTTCATAGAAGACATTGCGGGACTCATCCTTGATCAGGATGGCGGTGTTGGGTGACTTGAGCATGCCCATTGTCAGCTTCTGAGGAAACATGTGGACGATGAGGGCGTGCAGAGTATCCATGCTGCTGATTTCATGGGTGATGTGAACCCGCCTTGTCTCTTCCCCAAACTGCAGGAAAAGGATCCCTAGGGAAATAGAGGGTGATGGGGGATAAGAGGGACAGGGAGGACATAGGTCAGGTGTTGCAGAACATTGATTGAAGGCGTAATCCTAACCTGGAATTAGGCTGGCATAGGTAAGCCAGCAAAGTTTGGCTGGCACAAGGAACACCGTGAAGTATGTTTGGACCACTCTCGGGTAGCGCAATCCTAGAGGGGGCGGAGCGCTGACGCAACGTTGTTGCATCAGCACTCCGCCATGAGCGCCGACACGGGAGCGCCTAGCAGCATCCCCGCATCGGCACTAAAGCAACAGGACCGGCACTGCTGGCAGCGCCAGTCCTGTTGCGCCTGCGCAGCACTTCCCTCACATTGGCCGAGGCTGGCCGGTGTGAGGGATTCTCTGTCCCCTATCGGGACGGGGATTGGGGAGAGGCGGGAGGCGGGACTTGGGCGGGACCTGGGCAGGCTTGGGAAGTGGCCGTCCAGCCACATCCTAAGCCCGTCAGCGGGGCCGCGCAGTCTCCTTGGATCTGCACCTGCTCTTTAGCGTGCGCAGATCCGGGAAGCACATAGGGGAGGCTCCAACCTCTCCTAAACAACGTCGGATATGGTGCTGGCCCGTCAGCCTCACCAGTCCAGCACTGTTTAGGATTGCGACCTGATCAGAGAGGCTAGCATCCAGATCCAGACTTGTGCCATCCTCCCTGACTCCGAGTGGTCCAAACGTGCTTTACGGTGGCCCTTGTGCCGGCCAAATTTTGCTGGCCTAACTGTGCCAGCCTAACTCCAGGTGAGGATTGTGTTCTAAATCAGCTAATGCTTGTGGGGATGGAACTATATGCTTCGAGCTACCCAGGATTCTTCTGCTGGAGCAGGAGTTTTGAAAACAGAATAATAAGCACAAATGTCTACCCTCAAAACATAAACCCCCATTCATGCCAAGATCTTTGGGGGTCCCCATGAATGTTCCATTTCTCCAGGCAATGCATTCAGTGGTTAGTTGTAGCAGGGCCCATCCAGACTATTTACCAAGACTCTGAGACATCCCAGTCCTCCCTAAGGAACCTCACCTGTCCATATATCTCCTTGGGCTTTGGAGAACTTTAAAGGCATTTGCATGTATTCAGTAGAGGTGGGAAAAGGCAGTTTTATTTATTATTAATTATTTTTGTGTTTTCCAAGTGCAGAAATTCAGAAAGCGGTGCTGCATTTACATTATATTCCGCATTGACATTACAATTATAATCTCTTTGAAAGTGTACTAGATGATACAGGTGGTATAGTGTCAGCAGATGCAGCCACATGCACCCATGCACCCCTCATTAAAAAATAAAAATAAATACACCATATAAAATAGATTTTTTCATAGATTTGAGTTTTACAAAAACGAGCAATGCAGAAAGCAGAGTTATGTGTTTTTATTTTGCTATCACTGTTTTCTCCTGCCTCTAATCATCGGATATATGGGATTTGCTAGGAGACTGAATGTGAAGTTACATCGTGTTCCTGATTACAATTACAAGTTACAATCATGTTTCTGATTTCCTGCTGCATTTATTCCAAAAAGAATTTTTCCCAATGGTACTATGTTTGTATGTTTATTTCTTTTTTGGTGTGCTCGCTATCAACCACCTTGAGGCAAATATTTTTAAAGGTGGATTTTAATTTTTAGTACAAAGATAAATACTGTGCAATGTACGCGAAACTTCCTGGGTCACACCACAGGGCCACTAGTCTGTATTGGTAGTAGCTTTCTAAGGGGGAAAATTTCCAGCGCTGTCATAGCTGTGCCAATGGGTCGTGTGCTCCACCCTGTAGTGGGGAGGCTGTTGTGGAGGCCTCCTCAAGATAAGGGAGCATCATAGCTGCACTGCCTTACCCCAGTGCTGGAAAGCTGGTTAGGATTGCGCCCTGAGAGCCCAGTCCCATACAACTTTCTAATGCCAATGCAGCCATGCCAACAGGGCGTGTGCTGCATTCTGTGGTATGGGGACAGTAACAGAGGCCTCCTCAAAGTACGGAAATGTTCGTTCCTTTACCTTGGGGCTGCTTTTCCTTGATAGGATTAGGCCCCAAGAAGACCTTTTGCAGTCCTTGTTTAACTGGAGATGTCAAGAAGTGGACCTGGGGCTCCAGGCAGGCAAAGCGTGGGCTTTTCCACTGAGCGATGGGCCCATCCCTTAAGGAGGCACATGAACCGGTTGGATCTCTGAAGCTTAAACCCAGGACTTTGACATTAATACTAAGGGACAAATGGTAATTATAACTGAAAGTTGAAAGAATCACTGGCTCTAACATGCTTCCATTTTCTTGGGTAAGTAGTAGTAGCTGGATGGTCTCACACAGACAGTAGACTGGGGCCACAATGGCAAGGGATGAGGAGCTTTAACCCCAGTCT
>JAJKFI010000075.1:3403390-3419806 GCA_029204185.1 Lerista edwardsae
TGATTGATTGATTGATTGATTGATTGATTGATTGATTGATTGATTGATTGATTGATTCTGCATCATGCACAGTCCCCATCATAGGGATGCAAGAGCACCCCAGTGTTCACGTCCAAACAGGATTGAACTTTTGAGCATGTTCCATGTGAAGCCTCAAAAAAGTTTAAGGCTTTGCAAGTGTTTTATTCAAACGTACACAAAGGCTCAACAATTTTTGCAAGAGCTTGAGCCTTTCGAGGGCAATCAAACTGCTCACAAAAGCTCCAGTGCCATGCACCCTTTGCCACGGACACCGCCAGCTCAAAAATCCCATTCCCCCAGCAAAATGCTCATCCCTGGGGGGTGGGAAAGGTGGCAGTGTATATTTCATGAGCCCCACCAGCATCCTTTCTCAGTGAAGAGCAGGAATAGTTGTCCCAGTCCAATGTCCAGTGAGCAATAAACACCAGGAGAAGAGCCTCTGCCCAGGTGAAGAGGCTCTGATTACCCTCTCCAAGGTGGACCCTACAAGATCACCCTCTCTGTTACGTTGCAAGGATTCTGGGACTCACAGGAAAAGATGCTATCGAGGCACTGGAGATGCCTTCCACCCCTGCACTGCCCACTTTCGGGGGAGAAGGAGCTGAGAGGTGGCAGTGGCAATAGTGAGAAAAGCTTTAGAGCCTTTGTGAGCAGTCAATTCGATTGCTTGTTGATATTGATACGTAGAACCATTTCCTAAAAAGCTTTACAATCCCATGAAATTCAGATTTAAGAGATCACACCAAGTACTTTAGCTGCTGCAAAGTCTGCAGTGGCTCTGAGATCAATGTCAAGCTCCCTGACAGCACACCTGAGTTGGCCTTGATTCTGCTCACTCCCAATTGGCCAGGGGATGTTTGCTTTTTCAAGCACACCTGACCAAACACTCAAGCCACCCACCACATCTTAAGTGTTCAAGTAAAAAGGTAAAGGTTTCCCCACGACCGAATGGTCTAGTCGTGACCGACTGCAGGGGGCGGTGCTCATCTTCTAAGCCTGTAGAGCTGGCATTTTTTGTCTGAGGACAAGCTTCCGTGGTCATGTGGCCAGCATGACTATACGTGGTAGTGCACGGAATGCCGTTACCTTCCCACCGAAGTGGTCTCTATTCATCTACTTGCATTTTCACGTGCTTTCAAACTGCTAGGTTGGCAGGAGCTGGGACAAGCAACGGGAGCTCACTCCGTTGCGCAGTCTTGAACTCCCAACCTTCCGGTCAGAAAGCCCAGCAACAGCGGATTAACTTGCTGCGCCACCACGTCCCGCTAAGTGTTCAAGTACCCTGCTCTTAAAAATACCCCGTAATGAAGATTACATACATAGACTTGCACCATGCATGCGTCTCTCCTGACAACTATCGCCAGCACTTCATCAGCCTTCACAGTGAGCTTGGGTCCACACTAGCACTCCTAATTCCACCTCCTTATATTTGCTTATCTCCTATCCTTGCTTGCTTGCTTGCCTAGTCCACCCTGCCAATTGAGTCCACTGGCAAAAGTAAACAGTAAACTGCGCGTTGCAGTCCCCAGCCTCAAAGACCAGCACAGAAATGACTCTGGAGCACTTCCTTGAGAGTACATTGACTGACAGAAAGGCCCTCAGCCCACCGCGTAACACCACAAGCTGGGAGCTTTTCTTCACAAGTCACAAGCTTCTCATGTAGCCAGTTTCACTATTGAAGGGGGGATTTCCATCCCATCCCAACCCCATCCTTGTGGATCTCAAGACAGTGTGCACTTCGACGCAGCAGACAGGCAGCCTAATCTTGAGCCTGGCAGCACCCAGGGCTCCAGCAGTGCCAAAATGGGAACTGCTGGATACCACCAGAGGTCTCCTTGGGGGAAGGGAACGTTTGCTCCCTTTCCCTGGGGAGACTGCAACCTGTGGCAATGGGTCTCCTCGGCTCCATGCCCGCGTTTGAGCGGGCACAAAGCCGAAGATACCCGTGTCGGGCTGCCCGACTCTGGAGGGGGTGCAGGATGCAGTGGCAGAAGCTGAAGCTGTCCATGCCCTCTTGTAGGCCTGATCCTTCCCTCGCAGTTCCTCCCACTCTCTGCCTCCACCCCACCCCCCAAAATCTCGTTACTGTTGGCCGGCTTTGCTAGAGCTCTAGCCAGCCTCCCTCTAGGTACTTAGGCCAGGGGCTAATTAGCCCAGCCTAGCACAAGTGGTGGTTGTTCACACAGTGTTACGAATATGCTTTACAGCACATTTGTGACACATTTAGTCAGTGGTGCACATGTACTGCTGGCAATAAGGGCCTCTGGACTGGACCCTGAGAGGTCTATTACGCACACATCTCCAGTAAGGAAGTCACTAATCATTCAGTCGTAGCACTGAATTAGCTGAGGCAAAGTCCCTCCCTGAAATCTCATTGGCGCCTGGTGGACGTTACAAGGAAAACAGCAGGCGAACCGAGTACCATTATGAGTTTTGCATGCCCTTGGTTTACTACTAAAAAGCAAGGCACAACACTAGCAATCGGAAGTGTGTTTCATAACTAAAGTGAAACAGAAACAAAACCAGCAGAACTGAAACGAAAAGGCTAACGAAAGAGGAAAGGTTTTAGCTCCAGCCGGAAGGCTGAGTTCTCAATTCAGTTAGGAGGGAATACCACCATCATGGCTGCCAAAGAGAAGTTCCTACTCCTTGTTGCCACCGCCAGTCAGGCTTCAGCCAAAGGCACTCCTCACAACAGGGCCTGCCTCGGATGACCCCAGGGGACAATGGAAGACTATTTCCCACGTCTCATATAGAAGACAGTTCATAAGAACATAAGAACATAAGAACATAAGAAGAGCCCTGCTGGATCAGGCCAAAGGCCCATCTAGTCCAGCTTCCTGTATCTCACAGCGGCCCACCAGGTGCCCCAGGGAGGCATGAGACAACAAGATGCTTGCATCCTGCTGCCACTCCCTTGCACCCGGTACCAGTAGCCCACCACCTTTGTAAGGAGGTTGCACAATCCATCATTGCCTATAGCCCACGATGGACCTTTCCTCCAGAAATCCGTCCAAATAGTTCCTACAGCCACTATTTGATTTTATCTTAGTTAGACATGCCATGTTCTCCATTCACACTTCAACTAAGATTTCAAACGCTGGGGTGGTGGGAGGGGGAAGCCGTACACAAAATTTCTACAGCAATCATTATGGTAGATCTTCCCCCAATTAATCTTCCCCCAGGGCAATCTTCCCCCAATTAATCAGAGTTCTCCAAGCCTGCAAAACTAATTCCTCTCCCCTAGAAAACACTTGGATGAAGGTGCTAATTAAAATACAGGTGGGCCCTCCTCATCTGCGGGTTCGAGACCTACAGATTTAACTCAATGCGGGTTCGTGACCCATGCCGAGAGGGCCTCACGTGACCTCCCAGATGCAACCAGAAGCACCTTCTGGTTGTGTCTGGGAGGGATCCTGAGATGTGCTCTGAGATATTCGAAAAACCAGAAGTGCACCTCAGAGGTCTCTGGCAGGCCTTCTAAAACAGGGGGAGACTGTACACAGCCAGCCTACATCTCAGAACACCTCTGGTAATGTCCGGAAGTCCTATGAAGGCTGATCTGCGGATTTAAATATCCGTGGATTTTGGTCTCCACCAGAGGAGGGGTAGGAACTGATCCCTCGCTGATACCGAGGTCCTACTGTACCTTCTTATTTGAGGGCAGAGCTGTGCCTCAAGAACTTTCCGCAGAAAGGTAGACTTTCTCCAAGCCAGCCAAGTGGTAGAGTCAGCGCTGTCAGAGTGCAGTGGTTCTGCTGTTGCACTTGAACCCGGAAGATCCAGATTTAATTTATATCCCTGCTTGAAGCCTGGGCCAGTTACTGTCTCTTAGCCTCTTACAGGGTTGTTGAAAGGACATCAGGAGGGAAGGAACCATGAACACTATCCTGAGCTCCTTGGAGGAAGGGATGTTTTAAAACGTGAAAAATAAATACAATAATAAAATTGTCTCCACCACCACCACCCAACATTTATCCCAAAGTCACACCAGCGACTACTATGCTTCCCAAAGCACTTCCCCCAACATTTTCCTGGGGGTCACTTTCATGGCACCTTTTAAACCCCTCTTGGGGTATTGCCAATTCTCATGCCTTAATGTAGCCCTGGCACTTTGCCACTCCCAACCACAGTCTCTGAACAATCACACATGCATTTCAGAAGCTTCATGGGATTCATTTGGCAGAGAAACGATTCATCACCCAGGAAAGGCAATATGCACATTGTTCCAGTTTATCTTTTTTAAAAACGCACGCACGCACGCACGCACACACACAGACACAACAGAGGCTGTTTCATGCTGACAAACTCTGGTGGAGAACACATAACTCCTGGGGTAAACAAGTTGCGCAGATGTGCGTGAAGGATACCAGTATTTGGAAACTACATTTTAAAAGAAGCAGCAGCAGAAGAAGGGCAAAGAAATCAATACTTGAAACGATAAGAGCCATAATCATCTTTTAAATGAGGCATTAATTGGAGAATTTAATTAATCCTGTGGGGTGGCACAGAACATGTTCTCTCCATAAATAATTTAACAGAAAATTGGCTGTAATTTTTTTCTCTCTCAAAAATATGGAGCTTTAAAATTCTCCAGTCTCCAGGGAACAGCTTGATGTACATGGCTGAAAGGAACACAACTCCTTCATCAGTTTGATAAGGAAGGGGAGGCAGACAGATCAGGATTTACTAGCAGAGCTATGAACTGCCGTAGATCAGCAATTGTTTCTGAATCAGTTTAACAAAAGGAACAAAAAGTAGATTTCTGTGTGAAAGGATTGTGAGCTAGAAAAAATCTTCAGCAAACTGGTCCTTTAGTTTAGGAGTATGGCTGTCCTTAGCTCCTCCTCTTTTGCAACTAGCTCTGATTGGTGGACTGAGGGGGGATTCCAATTAAAAATAAATAAATCAAAGGAGCCTGTTGTTATCAGCTTGAAGTCTGCCCACCCCTCTGGTGAGATGAGGGTAAAACTTTGAATTCTGTTGGCTTTCAGTGTGGGAGGAAATTAAAAAATGGAAGATGAGACCATTTTCACATATTATGACTAAAGCCTGATGGAGACACTTACCAAACCAGTACTCCACCAGTACTCCAACTGTAATGATGTCCCTCTCCTCCAAATACACGTCACAAGCAATATATGCACCAGAGCATGCATTGTATGCTAGAGGCTGATGTGCACAATAGCTCCAATTAAGAAAAAGGTGGGAAATAATTTCACTTGGACCATCACGCATACAGGTATCCATGTAGGTCAATTAAATTTAGATGTAGATTTAAATTTAGATTAAATTGTTTCTCTGTAGTGGTGACTTTCAGCATACCCTCCATGCAGTTGTCCCAATCTAAATTATAGCCCCATGATGCTGCTAGGCACAAGGAAAGCCTGGAACTTACATATATGGTGTTGCATGTAGTCTGAAACTTGAGGCATTTGTTTTCAGGGCAGAGAATGTATGTTCAAACCACTCCCACTGCATTTACCCGCCCTCGTACAATGCATGAGAGGACAAACAGACGGAAGTCTGGCTTGCACTACAGGGAGAGGGAGATCTGGGGCACCCAGCACTTTACCTTTTGTACCAGCAATGCTCTGTCTTCCCTGCAAACCCAGCTGACCAAGCCTTGAAATGAAAGGGTTACCACCTACCTACGCTGCAGAATTTGTAAGCTGGCCTCACCAGCTGATCACGGCTTACATAAGCCTAAAGCTTTGGCCACCATTATAAGCAATAGCAGCAGCAGCAACAGGCTCTTTGCCTTGCCTTGCCTCACCTGTCTTCTCTGAAGCTCAAACACTGGGACCCTGATCTGCTTACTCTGGCTAATTCAGATAACGCTTTCCAAGCTAGCCTTTCTTCATGCATTTATGCTGGAAGCGTGCTATGAACATACATGCCCCCCCCTCCCCAGAACACTAGATCTTCTTAGGGGAAAAGGGGTGGTTCATCTGGAATACCCTTTCCCATGTGATTAAGCAAAAATGTCCACATTCAGAAAGTGGATGGCACATGTATGTCCACAAACATGCAAAGAGGGGCCACCTTGTCTGGCACCTGAGAACTAAGAGCAAGGTCTCACTCACTCATTCAGAGCACAATCCTAAACTGGAGTTAGGCCAGCATAAACTAAGCCAGCAAAGTTTGGCCAGCATAAGGACCACCATAAAGCATGCTTGGACTACTCTTGGAGTCAGGGAGGACTTTACGATGTACCTTGTGCCAGCCAAACTTTGCTGGCTTAGTTTATACCGGCCTAACTCAGTTTAGGATTGCGCTCTCCCTCACTCACACACTCACTCACACACACACACACACCCTTGGCATGTAAGTTATACACCCTTGGTTTAGACCATGAGACTGGCCTAAACACATAGGCGTTATGTGCATAGACCCAGTGATGTCATGCAGGGGGTACGCAGGGGTACGCAAGTACCGGTTCCTAGAATTACGGCTGGCCCTGCCCATTCACCCGCCCACTCGTCGACTCCGCCCCCTGCAACATTTGAATTTCCTGCATGTTTGAGTTGCCTGCATGTACTCAGAGCCAGGCAGGCAGCGAGCGGAGCCTTGCCTTGCCTTGCCACTAAAAAATGAGCTGCTCTGGGGTTTTGGAACTGTTGGGTCACTTTAACATGACGCCAGGCCTCCTTAACTGTTCTGGGGGTGCTGTGGAATACTGTTGCAATTGTTGGGTCAGTTTAAAATCATCTGAGGCCTCAAAAATGGCTTTTTTGATGTCACTTCCTGCCACAGCATTACTTCCAGCTTATGATGTCACTTCCGGTGGGCGGGTCCCGACACGTGCCAATCAAAAGTGAGTACTTGTTCTTAAAATGTAGATGACACCACTGCATAGACCCTCCTGCCGTGTCACAGTACAGTTGTAGGCAGTGGTGGGATTCAGGGGGTTCGCCCAGGTTCTATAGAACCAGTTGTTAAATGGCCAGGCCCCGCCCACTCGCTTACCCTTTTGGCTGGTTTTTTTTTTGGCTCCGGCTATGACGTCATAGAACCGGTTGTAAATTTATTTGAATCCCACCACTGGTTGTAGGGGAGGGTTCTGAAGCACTGTGATGCAATTCAGGCTTACATAGGTTCTTAGATGCCTGAACCCTTCTGCCTCCCCTCAAAATGCCATGTATGAGGTACAGAAAAATGCCATGTATGAGGTACTAAGAAATGTACGGTAGCGCCTGCATATATCTATCTTCCTATTGTGGATTTCACTTAATGCGTTTCACGAAGTGGACAGTTGCCCACAAACGCTTATGCTACAATAAATTGGTTAGTCCTTAAGTGGTCTCAAGACACTTGGCTATTCATTTGCTGCAACAGGATAACTAACTGGAGGAAATATGACTCACATCCTGTAGATGTGAAGGGCTGGGTCCCAAGCCCTTTTGGTGGCAGAGGCAGACAATCCAAATGGCCTCATTCCCTGATGGATTAACCTGGGGAACCATCTCTCTTGTGCTCAGTGAGGCTTTGCAAAAGAACTTCCCAGTGGATTGCAGCCCTTATGTCTCCCACTCTTGCTGCATTTAATGGGGCCCCAAACAGACTACCTGGAGTAATGGCCTCATTTTATCTCATGATGGCAGGAGCAGGTGGCGACCAGAGACACAGCCCAACGCCACCCCCCAGATCCACTGCTGCTGCCTCTGCCGCCAGACAGTGAGAAAAGGTCCCTTGCGCTGTTCCACTGTGCCGTTTTTGTCAACCCGGAAGTGCAGAACGTCCGGCATTATTTCCAGAGATTGCACAAAGTGTCTTCATTCACATGGTCCCTGTAAATAAAACCGGAAGTTCTGCACTTCCGGGTTTGTGAAAACTGAGTGAAGGGAGCACAGTAAGGAAGCCGATGATCAGTTTTTCATTCATTTTTAGTTAGTGGGAAGTGGATCGATGCAGTTCATGTCCGTAGGGGGCTGGAAGGGAGCAGCAGCAGGCTTGGGGGTGAAGGACACCCCGAGTCTCCACCTGCTTGTCCCTGACCAGCTGCCACTAGCACAAGCTGTGTCAGGTCATGTCATGGCAGCCACACCTCTGCTAATATAGGATAAACATGACCACAGTCGTTTATAGTTATAGACTGGAGCATGAGATCTTGTTTCCTAGCCCTGGTCTTGTGATGCCCTGATGGGTGTGTGTGCTTGTGTGCGTGTATGCACGCAGGTGCACGCATCTGTCTGTCTGTTTCCCTCCAGATATTTAAATCCATGCCCTTCTTACAGGTATTTTTATTGCCCATCAGCAAGCCATCTTCAAGATTATGTCTGAGCATCTGTTTCCAAAAGCGAGACAAAGCTTTGCCAGTCTATATCAGACAAGCAATCTGTTTTTCTCCTGATAGCCTGCTTCATTGAGAAAAGAAAAAGAAACACAAAATTGATTGGATGAAAAAGGGGAGGGGGAGAGCTGATACAGCTATATTTTGACAACGGTATGGGATTTTTTCAGCTGAATAGCTGCCGTTGCTATGCTCTCAACTTGGTTGCTAAGAGGTTTGGGGCACGAGCATTTTGGAATGTCTGGGCAGTTGACTTGATGTACTTTCTCTAATCAGTGGAGGTTAATCTTTCAGAGAAGTGACACTGTTCGATTTTATCAAGTGAGGGGAGGGCCTAATTCATGCCCAAGTTCAGCATTATTGGGGGTTGAAGCCCAGAACTGCTTTGACAATGCCACCATTTCAGTTGCAAAAGGTGCCTTTCCTGGATATGGCTCGCGATCTTCTTCATGTTACCTCAGCGGTGTGGGAACTACTCCTCCGCGGCGATCCCACACTGCTGCAGTAAGCATCTGCATTCGGCATCAAGTGGGCAAAACCAACCGAGTGGCTCTCTCTTGCCCCATCATCGTCTTCCTTCTGGGCTGATCCATCAGCCTTCCTCGCTAGTTGGTGCTGACACAGTTCCAGGTGGGGCTTTAAAGAAATGAATGGAAAAACAGTGATACCCTCATAACCAACATCTACAACCGTACAACCGAGGCTGAATAAGAACAGTCATTTGCACATAAAAGGTAAAGGTTTCCCCACAACCGAATGGTCTAGTCGTGACTGACTGTAGGGGGCGGTGCTCATCTCCGTTTCAAAGCTGTTTTGTCCAAGGACAAGCTTCCGTGGTCATGTGGCTGGCATGACTATATGCCATAGCGCACGGAACACCATTACCTTCCCACCAAAGTGGTCCCTATTTATCTACTTGCATTTAGGTGCTTTCGAACTGCTAGGTTGGCAGGAGCTGGGACAAGCAATGGGAGCTCACTCCGTCACGCAGTCTTGAACTCCCAACCTTCCAGTTGGAAAGTCCAGCGGCAGCGGTTTAACCCACTGCGCCACTATGTCCCTCATTTGCACATACAGAGGCTTTTATCTGCTTAAATATAAATTTTAATTTTGTAATTAACCATTTAGCGTTATAACTATTTTTTGCTTGTAAACTGCTTTGTGAACTTTTGTTGAAAAGGGGTAAAAAGGTAAAGGTTTCCCCACGACCGGTCTAGTCGTGACCGACTGTAGGGGGCGGTGCTCATCTCCATTTCTAAGGCTGCAGAGCCGGCATTTGTCCGAGGACAAGCTTTCATGGTCATGTGACTGGCATGACTATATGCTGTAGCGCACGGAACACCATTACCTTCCCACCACTTGCATTTTTAGGTGCTTTCGAACTGCTAGGTTGGCAGGAGCTGAGACAAGCAACGGGGGCTCACTTCATCGCGTGGTCTCAAACTCCCAACCTTCCAGTCAGAAAGCCCAGCAGCAGCAGTTTAACCTGCAGCACCACCACGTCCCACTGAAAAGGGGTATATAACTACAATTAATTGATTGATTAAAACAAATACTTCCTAAAACAAATCATTTTTCTTCTGGGGCTGCTGAAGTCTAAGGTTTACTCCTGCCCCCCCAGGAATAACACTTTGCATCAGGGTGGTGCAAGGGTAATAGGTGTAGAGCAGGGTAATAGGCTACTTTAGAATGCCAGATGCAGGGGAGTGGCGGTGAGATGCAGGCATCTTGTTGTCTTGTGTGCTCTGTGAGGCATCTGGTGGGCCACTGTGAGGTACAGGAAGCTGGATTAGATGGGCCCTTGGCCTGATCCAGCAAGGCTGTTCTTATGTTCTTAACACCATGGAAAGGCGAAAACAAGCCTTGCTCTGACTAATGGACAGTCAGAGAAAAGTCAGCTGCAGGAAGCTTGCTTCCTTCCTCCTTGCCCAAACACTCGGCTCCAACTGTTACTTGATCTGGGACTAAAGAACAGAAACAAAGCTCCCTGCGGCCTCTTGCCACTGGCCAGAGTACTACAGCCTGCAGGATGCGCACTGTGCTCTAAGTTTTCTTTTTGTTCAAAAATTGAACAAACAGGCAAGGAATAACTTATTGTTTGGATGAGTTGAGTAACTCATCCAAATAATAAGTTATCCCTTGCCTGTTTAAGCACAATGTATTCAGAGCAAGAATACAGGGGTGGCTAAACTGCGGCTCATGAGCCACACATGGCTCTTTGACATAAAACGTGCAGCTCACGGACATACATTGGCTGGTCTCCACAATTCATATACAAGGCAAATAACTTTTTTTTTTCAAGCTTTAGAATTATTTATTGGATATAAACGGAGAGTCCACTGGATTAAAACTTAGGTTTATGGTGACTTAATTAAGACATTAAATGCTTCTTACAGCCCAATCCTAAGTAAGGCCAACACAATAAAGCCGACATAGCAGGGCTGTATCCTAAAGCCCATTAGGAGGCAGAAGCAGCAACGTGCAGGACAAGGGGAGGTTTTCCTCTTACACCCGCATAAGCCCCAGTCATCCCAATGGGGCTGCTCGCATCTGCGCCTGCTGTTTTGCAGGTGCATGTATGCAGGAGTGGCCCGAATCGGGGTCGCCGAGGCTGGGGATGTGGTTAGGATATGGCACTATGGCCGCCTTCATCACAACCCCCGTCTGAACCCACTCTGCTGCCCAGTTACGCCCCCGGCACGCCTTGGCATGCCCTCGGCAAGGCCCAGCACTGACAAGGCCGGCGCTGCTGGCAGTTGCGGCATCCAGGGTCGCCGGGATGAGTGGCGACACTCCTGACGCCGTTGGAGTCCGGGTTTGCCCCCCCCCTTGGCGTGGGGGGTGAGAAGGGGTGCAAAACAAACACTGTGGGAGCACGACCCCCCTGTCGACCTCAGGGGTGGGGGGTACGCAGGGGCCCCCACGTGAAAATGGTTGAAATCCACACTTTTTGAGATCGCTAAGCTGATTGGTGACAGTCCCGATGACATTTCTTACCCGGGCAAAGCCGGGTACCAAAAAGCTAGTGTATAATGAAATTCCCTACAACTGGAAGGTGTGCAAAAGTAGTTCAGAGTGTCCCTAAATGCCTCCTCCATTCTGCTTATTAAACTATCGATATAAACTGATATAGAAAAAATTATATTCAAAAAGAGGGAGATTTATGTTCTGTCTCATAGCTCTGAAGTTCCTATTGCTTCATTCTCACAATTCAACCCATGAGGAAAGAAAGGCCAAGACAACCTTGCTGTATCTGCATACAAGGAATATTTCCATTCAATCAGACCATATTCCTAAATGATGCTAAAAGCTTTGAAGGATATTTCATATTCCTGTGCTTTAATGCTGAACATTGGATCTATCTCTTCCAGTCCCGCTGCAAATTTCACACTTGCTTTCTCCTGCAATGTTTGCTTGCTGAACTTTTGATCAGAGAAATGTAACTGGATTAATTTGCAAAGTGGCTGCAACCTTCGAAGGAGTTCTACTTTGATCTAGCAGCTCGGCTTCAAAAAGGCTTATTAAGAGCAGAACTTGGTAGATGAAAGAAAAGCGCTTTGCAAGGAAGGTGAGATGGGTTGTGAACCACACTTCTCATAGTATGCACTTTGCAATGCACTTTGCATCATATTGCATCATATCTGGGGTCCTCTGTAGGCTAAAGAGGGTGTTGTGCTTTGATCTATCAAGCTCATCTTTTGGAAAATCTTAGTTGTAAATAATATTGTATGGGCTACTTCAGTGGTTCCCAACGTTTTTCAGATGGTAGTTCCTTTGACCTATTGGCCTCATGTGGCCCTCATGCTGACACCTTTGGAGATCACTGCTATATATTATAAAGAGTGGCGGGTTTTCGTGAAGATCTGCAGCTTCCCTGCTTGGTTTCTGCGGCTCCCTGGGAAGCCACAGCACACAGTTTGTGAACCACTGCGTAAGGCAATCAGAAAACCAGTTCACAGGCGGAGTTCAGATCAGATGCTCCACCTGCCCCTATTTAATCATGTTGAAGATCATTCCCCATTTTCTGGTTTTCCCTGGCAAATCACTGGCCCATTTTTGGCCCTATGTTACTTTTGGGGTTATTAACATTTTGTTGATGTGGTGAGAGTTGTCATTCATCAGATCCAGCATCCTCCTCCAGTCTCTAGCAGTTAAATCACTGAGAGCGCAATCCTAACCTGGAGTTAGGCCAGCACAGGTAGGCCAGCAAAGTTTGGCCAGCACAAGAGACACTGTAAAGTAGGTTTGGACGACTCTCGGAGTCAGAGAGGCCAGCACACAGACGTGCACCATCTTCCCTGACTCCAAGAGTGGTCTAAATGTGCTTTACGGTGGCCCTTGTGCTGGCCAAACTATGCTGGCCTAACTCCAGGTTAGGATTGTGGCGGCAGGGGGTGGGTGGGTGAGGAGGAAGCAATATGCTGTCTCTAGAGAGCATACATATATATTCTCACACATCAAGGACCATGCAGTGTACAGACTGCCATTTAGTACACTGCAGCGACGGACATATATTTTGAACTGTTGGAAACGCATTATGGGACGATTTTGTGATTTTAATCTCTCTTTATATTAACAAAAATAACAAAACCCCTTCTTGTTGTTCTTAAATCAGCAAAGGTCAGGCTATAGCAGAGTAAATGCATACCTCCCAAAAACGGATAGAAGAAGAGCTTTCAGCAATATATAATGGTGATGTCAGGAGGATTCTTAGAGAGTGGATCCTTGACATGAAAATAGGATACATTACAGGTGTATTCCGTCTGTGAAACGTTGAAAAGCATGGACTTCACAGCTGGCAGGAGAATGATTCTGGGCTTTCACATCCGATAGGCTTTCAGGTAGGTAAACCCCTGAATTTCTCATTTCAAATTAAACCACCACCACTCAATATACATAAAGATTAAAAACTGAGCAAAGTGCACTTTTGACACATGAAGAGGCCAACCATTGAGTAACCAGAATAAGCCCCCTCCCCTGATTTGAGATCAGGGCATGCAGATCTCTCTGGCTGGGGAACCTTGCAGACAGACGTGAGCCCCAGCAGCTCCATATGAACTAATAAGCGCATTTCTAACATGCAAATATTCTCAGTCCATTGCATCTGTAGCTTGCCAAAGAACCCGTATTAACCATGGAGGTTCATCTTCGTAAACAGCCCCTTTATTTGCAATGCAAATATTTTCTTTCACTTGTCATCTGTTCTGCACACCTACCCAAGAGGTTTCCTCATTTTTCCTTCTGCCTGATGAAGAGCCCCGTGAAACGCAAAAGCTTGCATATCTAAGCCAGCCTGATAAAATATTCTATTGTATATGGCTTGTTATCTCCTTATAGTTCATGAATTATTCCATGGCGTAGTGCATGTCAGGAGATGAGAGCTGTGAAATTCAAACAGGTATCATGCTGATAATATACTCTTATATTCATAAAACACCTTTTACCTAAGAGACCCGCTTGGGTTGATCTGTCTCCCTGATGTATTTCTAAGATGCCTATGACTTTGACAGCAAGGCTGATGATTGTTTACACCCAGTGCGTGCTCCACACAGAAGTATAAGCACACCCCCACAACTCTAGATGGCCGTGTTTGAAGCACACAGAACAAAGGAAACACACACACAGGAGAGTTAAAGAATATCACACCCCAGATCAACAGAGGATTCAATGGCGGGATTTGGGGGAAGGGGAACCAGTGGCTAAGATGCCCAAAATATCTTCCAAAAAAAATCCATAATGGAAACGAAGGCAATATTATACAAACAAGATGTCTTGTTCCTAATTGATGTACTTGATTTTTTTTATATAAAGAGATAAATATTGCAGGTCAAATATCAGCCAAAGATAAGCACCCATTGATCTCAGTCAAAGACGTAAGCATGTTGCCCTGCTAAATGGGCAAGAGGCACTTTTTCAAGTGGTGTCCTCTTATATTTAGCAGGGGGAGAGCAATTGTCCTTCTTCACCCCAGCACAGTGTCCTTCTCGTGGCTGTTGCTGGTGGTGTTCTCCATTCTTTTAGATCGTGAGCCCTTTTGGGACAGGGAGCCATTTAACTTTAATGTTATTATTTGCCTGTAAACCGCTTTGTGAACTTTGTGTTGAAAAGCGGTATATAAATACTAGTGATTGATGTGCTTAAATACGTAGTTTTCATTGCAATCAATGGGACTTAAAACAGCAAAACCTTTGACTAAATCATGTCCACAATGTTCAGCATCAATAAAACTCAAATGCTGTGCCCCTGATTGATGACAGAACACAGGTACATACAAAATACATTCAAGTCTGCTTAATGTATTGAGTTTGCACATTTCGTTCTGAATTACGCATTTGGTTTTGTAGAATTTAGATTATTTTTATTCATTCTGCAAGGAGCTGTAGAAAGTAGAGAGTAATTTGGAAATTATGAGCAATAGAGAACCCAGAACCCAGAGTCCATCTAATCCTGCATCCAGTTTCCATCTGCAACCAAGCCAGAGTAAAAGCCTTTTGAAATCTTCCAATAATGCACCAAAGCATCTTTGTTCTTGCAACCACATGTATGCAGAAAAGTGACAAATTAGACATTATAGAGCCTGAAGACTAAAAACCCAGGATGCAATGTAGCCACAAACAAAATATACATGCACCACCTTTATTTAAAGCCGAAATGGAAAATATTGCACTAATTGATGCACAACCAAAACCCATCAGAATTCCAAAAGGCAACTGAATTTTCCATGGGAAATCTGCTGCTCAAATTCAGGAAACAAAACACAAAATGGAGTTAATCTAGTTGACTTTGCTGCATATGCCCAGCTTTGGTAAAAGCAGCTTAGCATCATGCACTGAAATACGCACTATTTCTGCCTTGGGAGTTTCACTAGCCGTGCTGGCCGCTATGCCCTCAACAACTATTTCCTAACATGCAATCCGGCAAATCAATTAGGAAGCATTAGGAGCCTCCAGTTCCATCTTCCCCACAAATCGATAATGACTACCTTGAGCTTCTCAAAGTTTGAGAAAAGGGAATCAAAGTATTACGATACTTCAAGCACACACGCATGTATAAACATACACATGCTTATCCACAGACACTCAGAACACAATCCTAACCTGCAAGCAGGCTAGCTGACCTGCACTGTATCCTAATGCAGGCTGGGAGGAAGCTGTAGCTCACTATGGGGCATGTTCCCCTTACCCCGGGGTAAGACCCAGGCAGCCCTATGGGGCTGCTCAGATCTCAACCCACAAAATAGGAGGCGCAAGTCCATGCAGCCAGGAGCAGCCCAGTCTGGGGATGAGGGTTTGGATACAACTAACGGCTAGGTCCTGTCTCTGCCCCCTCTCTGCCCATGGGTGCACCCCCCCTCCGCCTGTTACACCTCCCACTCGCCTCCAGCATGCCCTCGGCATGGGTCTGTGCCAGCAGAATTAAGCCAACGCATGGCCAACGCAGTTAGTGGACTGCGCAGCGCACATGCGCCAGCGCTGCTGCCCACACTGGCCCAGCAACTGAATCAGCTGTGCAGATACACCTTATGACACCATTGCAACAGCGCTGGTCTGGTGCAAGAGTGCTGCACCAGCGCAACACTGGGTTAGGATTGCGCTCTAAGGGAGATACACCCCTCCTTCCACAGCCGCATCCTGCTCATCTTCAGGGCTGAATCGGAAGGTTGCCAACCAAACTTGGATTGCCCTGGATCGATCAGGAATGGCATTGCAGTGGCTCAAGAAACATTTCAGGACTGGGTGTTCAGTATCCAGCACTGCATAGACCATTGGACGTGGAAAAAAACAACCTCAGTACACAAATGAGTCAAGGCAGAATGATCTGGAGTTTGCACATGGAATCCTTATGTAAGAAAAAAATATGGCTAGTGACCCTCTACAAGCCAGGCAGGATGGGAGACTGCAGTGTGCCTGCACACACACTAACAGTTGTAACCGGTCCACCCACATCGCCTAATGGGAAGATAATTCTGGTCAGTGGGCATTCTGGTGGTCTGCAGTCTCTACAGGAATTGATCTCGTCATCTGCAGGTTCCTCCTTCTTGTTCTTCTGTCATTCCTCTCTCTCTCTCTCTCTCTCTCTCTCTCTCTCTCTCTCTCTCTCTC
>JAJKFI010000075.1:3419816-3459148 GCA_029204185.1 Lerista edwardsae
CTCTCTCTCTCTCTCTCTCTCTCTCTCTCTCTCTCTCTCTCTCTCTCTGTGTGTGTGTGTGTGTGTGTGTGTGTGTGTGTGTGTGTGTGTGTACGCATGCATGTGTGCTGGAATTGTTGCTGTACAGTAGTTGCTGCTGGGTCATGATGCTTCAGCATATGTGTCTCCCTCAGCTTGGGCCCGTCCAATGTCCAGATCTATTCATTTCCTTTTCAGTCTGGTTGTGAGGGTGGTTTTATGGCCCCTCGTGGTGTAACGTTGGGACATACTCGGAAATGGGCCGCCAATATAACTTGTGCCCTTGCTGTGCTTACACAGCATCTGAAACATGGATCCAGAAAGCATTAGCCTCAGAAGGCAGAATACACACAGCAAACTTTCCTATAGCAACTGGGTGAGCAAGCAAATAGGGTTTGCTGGTGACTCTCTGTGAGGCCTTGAATAATTTGAAAATGATTTGTGCTAAAAATGTTATCAGAGAATAAATTGTTCAGTATGAATAAATATGCAAAGGCATGGGAGCAAGAATTGCCATATACTTCCCCTCACTATAATAATGCATCAAGCACATCCCCTATGTGTTGCGATTAATTTTTGTTTAGGTTTTTTTTAGTTGCAGAATTATCCCGCCTTGAAGCAAGACTCAGGGCGCAACCCTAAATTAGGCCAGCACAGTTTGGCCAGCATCAGGGCCACCGTAAAGCGCATTTGGACCACTTTCGGAATCAGGGAGGATGGCACACATCTGTATCCTGGCCTCTCTGACTCCGAGAGTGGTCCAAACATACTTTGTAGTGTCCCTTGTGCCAACCAAACTGTGCTGGCCTAACTGTGCTGACCTAACTCCCAGTTAGGATTGTGCGGTCAAGTTGGCCCCATATAGGTGCAGGCCCCTTACTTCTCAGAGCCATTCCACACATCATGCAGAATGAAGAGGTAGGCTGAGAACCTAACACTTATTCCTCGCATTTGCAGCCTGGGAACTGCTGCAGCACAGATCCCTCTTATACTCTGAAGGTAAAAGGTGTAAGGCCAGGGCAGAACTACTGAGGGGTCCAGGGGGTCACATGGACCTGGGCACCACCACCTCTACCCACCTTCCAGAGCTGCTGCCTGCTCTCCAAGGCCTTGCGGCGGTGTCCACAGGCACTCCAAAGGCTTACTGCAGCCTTTGGAAGGCCTTTAAGCGTTACTTTCAGTTTCTACCGAATGCTTAAAGGCCTTCCAAATTGCTGCAGTAAGCCTTCAGAGGGTCAGTGGAGTGCGAGGATGTCGCGCAAGGCTCCAGGTGGGTTAGGGGGCAGTGGGGGGCAGCAGCCTGCAGTCCCGGCCCCAGGTGGTGCATGGGCCAGGGCTCCAATTGTGTAAGGAAGGCACCCACTGTTGTGAACTGGAGACTCTAGCAGCAGGACTAGACTGTTCCCTGAACCACCTGGTTGAGGTTTATTGGCCTGATTCCTGGTGCACTGCAGCACCACCCTTATAAATGGGCAGACTTGGTACTGCAATTCTTCAGCCCAGGTGACCTGAAGAGCCAATAGAAGTCTGCTTGGTTCTATAGGACATTTCCTGACTCTGCATCTGAAATGGTATGATCCAGAATCCTATCATCTCATGACACTTAGTGACAAAGGCCATCCTGTGCTATCACACCTGACATCAAGGAGTAAGGTTTCTGGCTGGCAGGCTTGAGCCCCTGCACCTTTTTCGTCTCAGAAATTAACCATTCCCTGTTCCACATATTAGGACATGCTGGTGTATACAGGAAAAAAAGGACAGCAGAAAGAGTGGGGGGGGAGGAGAAACCCTCTTAGGACAGAGGAAGGAAAGAAGAAGAAAACCTGACACAATTAAGCAATTCTCAAATCCCATCCCAACAATCCCTTTATTGTGCCTGCTGAAAAACAACGTTCATTATATCTGCCTGCTTCGATAAGACAGCTTCCCTGATCCTGTCTCCCCATGTGCCTGCCTCCTGTTCCCAGCTCCCATATCTCTGTACCACTATTGTCAGCCGATACTACATTTGCCAACTCTGCCTCATTGAATATTTGTTGCTGGAGGCATCCATATCCATTCTGGAAGAAAGGTGTGAGATAGCCAAGGAACAGGGGAGTCTAAATTTTTGGGCGTGCACAGAAGAACTACCCTCAACCCTCTCTCAGGACACATCCCTTTTCTTGTTGCCACTCACAAGTTTATTCAATGCTGACTGCCTACACTGCAAGGCACCAGTCCTCAAGATTCTATAGAAGCAAAGCTATCTGACTTGGAAGGCTGCAGATGTGCAGGATCTAGATCTAGTTTCAATGGCGAAGGGCAGGCACTGCACTATTAGGAGGCTGAGCTTTGGGACTTTAGTCTCCCAGCACAGTTCCTGTGCCTTTCAAAATGGTGTGACAGAAACTCAAGCGATATAAGGTCAGGAAAGCTTCACTTGTTGAATGACTGCCTGTCGTGTAGTTATTAGGAGGTACAGGACATGAGCCCTGCCTTGAGGGGGAAAAAACTCCTTGGCAGCAGAGTTCAATAGCTCAGAGCTCAGCTCAGCCCTTGCCTTCCTACCCACATACACCCATCACTTGTTTAAAAAAGCAGAGAATTGACACAGTGAATGAAATAAAGTGGCTATCAAGTAAATTGATGTTTTTGATTTCCCTTTAAATGCTGATCCGAGAGATGCCCCCAGCTCATTTGCAGCCTGTGCATAGAACTCAGATGCATATTCCAATCAGTCTGCATCCCTGGGGATGTGTCAACTGACACAGGGATTGCTGAAAAATTGAGGCAACTTGCAAGAAGGATACAGGCTTGATGTCTTTTGGTGGGGATAGCCAGTCAAGATAAACAAAACTGATGGGCTCCTGACCTACAGAAGAATCTTCCTCTTGAGGCTGGTAGGCATTTTTCATCCAGAAGGAAAGGATCCTTCAGTAAAAGTCCAGGCTCCCTTCCCTGAGTGGGGCACCCTGCCACCAAAAGCACCCATCTACTACCTCATCCTATCACCCACCTAGTTGTTCCTCCTTACTTTCGCAGCTCCCCTCCTCAAATCTCGCTCTCCAATCACAAAAACACCCTTACCCAGTGGTGTCATCTAAATGATTTAATAACAGGTACTCACTTTTGATTGGCATGTGTCGGGACCCGCCCACCAGAAGTGACATCATAAGCCAGAAGTGATGTCGTGGCAGGAAGTGACATGAAAAAAGCCCTTTTTGAGGCCTCAGATGATTTTAAACTGACCCAACAGTTGCAACAGTATTCCACAGCACCCCCAGAACATGTTAAGGAGGCCTGGCATCATGTTAAAACCCCAGAGCAGCTCATTTTTCAGTGGCAAGGAAAGGAAAGGCTCCGCTCGCTGCCTGCCTGGCTCTGAGAACATGCAGGCAACTCAAACATGCAGGAAATTCAAACGTTGTAAAGGGCAGAGTCGACGAGTGGGCGGGCGAATGGGCGGGGCCAGCTGTAATCCTAGAAACCGGTACTCGCGTACCCCCGCGTACCCCCTGCATGACAACACTGCCCTTACCCCAAAATGACACACCCCTCCCTCAGCACAATCCTATGCATGCCTACTCAGAAGTAAGTACCATTGTGTTCAATGGGGCTTACTCCCAGGAAAGTGTGTATAGGATTGCAGCCTATGTTTCATATTTCCCATTACAATTCTGGGAAGACTCCCCTTTATAGAAGCATAAAGCTTCTATCGAAGCAACTCCTCAAGGAAGTGAAATATCCCTCATATTCCAAAATGCCCCATAGCCTCCATACCGTGAAAAAAAGACCTCCCTTTGGAAGCACCAGGAAGCACTAAAGTCTTGCCTGTCTCGATCAACCAGTGTCAAACTTCTGGATGCAAACTTTCAGCATGTACAAGAGACTTCTGCGCACATAGTATCATATGGTTCATAAATACATTCTTGCAATTTTTTTTCCATTCTGGAATCTGTGGAGCAGTCCTTTGCAATTCAAAAGTCTGCATTCAGATACAGATCACCCTAAATTCTTTGCTATAATCGCAACATCCGCAACCTCACACCCTCCCAATCACTGAAAAACACAAGGTTAAACTACTTTTTTCAATAAGTGGCATATTTACCAAACCAGTGATTCTTAAACATTATGCACTGGTACCCACTTTTTAGAATGGCACTTGCGTCAGGACCCACTAGAAGTGATGTCATGGCCAGAAGTGACATCATCATCAAGCAGGAAGTGCCATAATTGTGACATAATAAACTGACACTCCTGGAATGCAAACTTGGGCATTCTTGGACTGCAGAAATTGCACAACCATGAAACATCCCTGACAGAAAGCAAGTTTAGCTCAAAATATTACATAAAAGCATTGAGCTATTTTTTTTAAACCCTCACTTGAAAACTCAAACTGTTAACACTCACAAAAGGAATATAGCAAGAGTAAGGCCTGCAGCTTCCAAGATGGCTGCTACCAGCTTTCAGCGACCCACCTGACATCAGATTGCAAGGGTTCCGACTCACAGTTTGAAAAACACTGTACTAAACTTTTAGGCATTCTAAGAGCAGACATGTAATCAGCAGAGGGCTACAAAATTCCCAGTGACTGAAGAAATCACACATATAATACTGCTTCCCCAACATTTCCCCAGCCTGCGCCCAAAGCCCAGAATCCCAGCAATTGTGACAAAATTACTCTGTAGCACGGGAGGTCCCAACAGTTCCCTGACCCTGCATCTGAAGAATGTGCGGCATTCCTTGTCCTGAACAAAAAGAAGACTCTCGCGTGGCAGGACTCCTCAGCTTCTTTAGTAAATCGGCTTCTTGATTCTTCAGTAAAGCCACCACCAAGTGGGACCCAGCTACTGAGAAATGTTCAGCAGCTGCCGTGGGATCCCCAGTCATCCCTTCTTCACAGCCAGTTCCGTCACATTTCGCTCAGATAATAGCCTGGAAGGCATTCAAGGCTGCCAGAGGGGTGGCAGGGAATCCGACTCCTGTGTGGACAGATATCATCCCTTTGAAGAAGATGCCAAGAAAATCAATTTGTGCTGTTCCACTGGCCGCCTATCAGTGAACTTGACTGGTGGGGTGATTTGATTCCCTTTATCTCCCGAGGAACACAAACTTCCAAGGATAGGGGGGAGGGAAGTAGCAGATTTCTACTACAGCCAAGGATGGAGCCAGCCAAACCTTCAGGCGTAGTATGGCCAAGCCATTTGGCAAATGGCTGAAACCTTGATGCTGGGACACAGATCTGAATTAATCCGATGTAATCCTCCTTTAAAGACAGTTTCTAAATGGTCACCAACTGGCAGCCCCTGGGCAAAATTTGCTCCCCCTCTTTTGCTAATGGAGAGGCAAAAGAAAGGGGGCTGCAAAGGAGAGGAGCAGTGGCAGAGGGCTAGATTTGCTAGTTGCCAGAAAAATAGGCTAGGAAGAATACAGGTGTTCCCCAGTATCCACTGATCCAGTATCCATGGTTTCAGTTATCCACGGATACCATGGATACTGGGACACCTATTAAAAGTCTTACCTCCAGCAAACGATACACATGCTTCGGAACGAGGAAGTGGCTGCCCTAGTGTCACAGACACCAACTGGACCGTGCCTTGAGGTCAATATGAGACCCATCACAAAACCCTCTCCTGCCTACCTGCACCATCTATTCATACACTAAATGGAACAGCAGTTCAGTGCTCTTACATTACGCCCTTCATGGCTGTTTGCCACAGTCGCGGATCCAGGGGGGTGCAGGGATGGCAAGCCGCATGGGTGCCGGGCGGCAGCGGGGCACCATTGCACGGAGTCCACGCGCCATTGTGGAGAGTCTGGGCGCTTTTTGGCCCTCCCGCCCTCCCATGTGCCTGGAATGCTCCGAAATGGAGCTCTTCTGGGCACAGGGAGGTGTGGCGGAGAGACGCATGGGGGCGGGGAGACGTGCCGGGGGCGCGGTTTCGTCGCCTTGCCATGGGGCGTGCTCCCGGCCCAGCCCACCTTTGGTTTGCCATTTCACATGACTAGCTATAGCAGAAACAAATACATAGATAACAAGGATGTACAGTTGGCCCTTGCCATCCGTGGCTTTGGTACCCGCAGATTTGACTCACTGTGGGTGCCGACCCCACATCTGAAAGGCCTCAGAAAGCATCCTTGACATGTGGGAAAGGCACTTTTGGTTGATAGCAAAAACTGAACACTTCCCAGATGTGATTGGAAGGCCATCTGGTTATGACTGGGAAGTCCTTTGAGAGATGTCCATGGAAATTGGTATCCATGATGGGTCCTGGAATGGATCCCCTGTGGATACCGAGGGCCCACTGCATATTCAAATATGCATCTTCATGGATCTTCATATTACATCTTCCTATTACAATACGGCTTTCCTGGGCACAAGCTTTGGGTCACCTTAACTCAGAATTTTAATTTTTGCTAGCATGAACACAACCCTGCACATAAGTCCCATTCCATTATTTCCCATTTGCAAATAAACATTATTTTCATGCAGCTATCCTTTTCTCTTTCTCTCTCAAGCAAATGCCAATACTTCCCATGTGACTGCTGGTGCTGGAAAAGGCTATTCAGTGAGGGTCTACAGTAAAATTTCTCCCCCTCCCTCAAAAACAGCAATAGCTTCATGACTCTGTACAGAATCCTTTCATACCTTCGGAAAGTGTTCATACCTGTACCCCTGCTGTGAGATCTCATACTGTTTTACAACACTGTCCCATCAGTGCCAAGCTAGCCTGCCGTAGAAGCCTCTCAGGTTTCCCACTGGAAGGAGATATCTATGCAGCGTGAAATTTAAAAAAAAAAAGGAATCTTTTCCCAGGTGAATTCTTGGCCAACAGCTTTTTTTGTCAGGGCATCTGATGATGCAGCAAATGCAATGAAAGCTAGGAATTTGAATGCAAGAAAAACCAATTAGCAGCTGGGTTCAGCCCCTGAACCCAAACAGGAGATGTAAAAATACTATTGATCATCACATATATCCCCACATATCTCCAGCCTTCTCCCTGGAGGCTGCCAGTAGTCCAAAATGTGCCTTCCTCTTCCAGACTGCCAAGTCACGGAAGTCCAAGGCTCTGGAAAAGACCTGTGTAAACACTGGTGTTTCCTGGAGAATACATACATGTAACACATTGGTATCATACACGCATGCACATGCACCGCTGAACACCTGTGTACACATTTAGGAATGATGGGGCAGGTAGGAGCCCCAGACATGAGCCTAGAGGTATTAAAAGCTACACGGACATGCTCAACACACGTGTAACACCCATATGGCCTAATTCATATGTAGAGCCATTCTTAGCTAATCCAAGGATCAGAGATCAAGAAATCTCTTTATCTCGGCAACACACAATAGCACTCACAACGCTAGAGGAGATTTACCCCTTTCCCTCTTCTATTTACACTACTTTACCCTTTGTGAAAGCAAAACAGAGGCACTAAAACGTCTGGACTGTCGGTGGCTTGCATTAAGCTGTTTTGGGCCAGCTGGGGGTAATTTTGCTTCAATTTTTGTAATCAATTTTCTAATTAACGGGTATTTAACTTCATTATTACCTGCCCAGGGCTCTTGCAACCACTGTAGTGTGGCAGATAGACTTCGACTTATTTTAAATCCCTGCTCAGTCTTGCAGCTCATTGCATAATAGTGACCGGTCACTATGTCTTAGCCTGATGCACCTCAGAGATTTACTGCAAGGATAAATCCATAACATGGATTGTGTTAGTATGTACTTTGCTATACTTTGGAGGGCCCTCAAGGGAATGGAAGGTGGGATATGTAACTCTAAAGAAAGATAGATTTAAACAAACAAACCCACAAAGCACCACATATGCTGCTCACTGGCAGGGCTGCCAAGCTATTCCTGGAGATTTATTTCGCAACCTGGTGTAATGTTTGTTGGACATTCAGTGTTTGTTGGACATTCCTAGAGGGCCTGTTAAAATCTCCAAGATTGCTTTCAGTAGCCACTTGGAGATGGATACTGGTTCCTGAAGACACCAGGACAACTTCAGGTAGCTACAACCTTAAGGAAGGTTGGGATAAACAAAAATAAAGAATAATTTGGATTGTAGTGGTAACATATTCAAATGAACATATTGAAAACAGCCGCATCTGAAGGCACAGCACTGATCTTCTTTTAGCCTAATCACACATGGAGAGAAATACTATAACTCTTCTTGCTTTAGCGCTTTGCTCCCAGCGTTTAAGATCCTGGAACAGTCTGCCTCTTTTTTGGAGGCAGAAACGTATAATTTCCTGCCACCCAGTCCTTTGCACAGGCAGAGTGAGGTGTAGCATGAAATACTCTGGCCAGGGATTCGCCCCGTTGCCTTGGAAACCCAATCACCAGGCAGCAGGCCTAAAGCACCAGATGTGTCTTCCTTGCAGCGAACGCCCTTACGTGACTCAAAAGCTGACATCAGGACACATCTGGAGAGCAGCCACTCAAGTGTCCTCTTTCTGCCTGCTGCAGGTGACACCTGTCGTTGTGCCATTGGCCACAGCTGGGCCACTTCGATTGTGCAGGATGCTTTCTGGCAGCCAATCCCAAGTCCAGAGGCAACCTGCTGATCACCTTTTTCAGAGCTGTGAGAAGCTTTGCTTTGTATGAGGGACTTGCACTTCTGGCCTCGCATTTGCTATCATGGTCTGGGACTCACAGCTGGCATTATCAGGAGGTTGCAGGAATTCAGTCCAAGTCAGGGATCAGATTCCACAGCCGCCATTAACCTGCCTCCAGCTCCTCACTCCTCACGTGCCATTAAAAATACAACACGCTTCAGGCCAGAGTTGGGTGTAAAAGCGTCTGACGCTGGCGCTGATGAGACCTGCGAATCTCACGTTATGAAGGGGAAAATCCCATTACATAGCTTTGTCTTTCTCCACCCTC
Organism: Lerista edwardsae; assembly: GCA_029204185.1. NCBI lineage: Eukaryota > Metazoa > Chordata > Lepidosauria > Squamata > Scincidae > Lerista > Lerista edwardsae. The sequence continues at coordinate 3,428,705 of JAJKFI010000075.1, forward strand.
CTAAGCAAGCTCTTAAAAGAAGCCAAACAAAACTACAGGAAGAAGTCTTTAAAAATGAGCCCCATTTCTATGGCAGCCCAGTGGTTTCCAAAGTATGTTCAGAGGGACCCTGTGGCTCCTTAGGCTGTGATCAGTGATGTCATGCAGGGGGAACGTGGGGGAACTCAGTTCCACTAGTTAAAATTAGGGCTGACTCTGCCCACTTCACTCTCCCTCCTCCCCCCTCCCAATTCCTCTGCAAAGAGCTTTTCTTCTTGGTTGGCCGGCACTCAGAGGATTAAAGGGAGCGACTCCGGATTCCTAGGGGGGCGAAGGGGGAAGGGCTGCAGTGGGGAAGTCCCGTCCTGCGCAGCCCCCTTCCTCGCTCCCTCCAGCCACACACGTGGAGTCAGCAGCCACTCTGGTGAGTCTGGAGCCCACTGGGGAGAAGGGGCGTCCTGGGGGTGCCGTGGCAAATCAAGGGGGGCCCTGGAGGGGACAGAGGGGAGCCGGGACTTTTTGAAGCTGCCCTCCTGACCTGCCCGGCATAAGCAGGCTTTGGTGTGGGGAAGCGCCCAAGGGTGCCGTCCGGAGTGGTGCCGCCCCTCAGCCCCTTCCACAGGTTCCTGCCTCATTCTGCTCAGCCAGCCTCGGCTTCGAGGCTGCTGCCCCCGTGCCAATTTTCAACTTCCCTGGCAATTTTGAATAACTCCACCTCGCCTAGCCGTGAAGACCAAGGAAAGGCTTTCGCCGCTGTCTCTCCAGTCCAGAGCGTTTCACTGGCGCTCTGGGTGTGAGGTTTCTTTGGGAGACTGTCCCCATCGCTATTGGAGCTGCAGTTGGGGAGGGGGGAATTCATCGCTTTCTGTTCTGTAGGCGCCAGGCGCTGTACAGAACCGGCTGGCTCTGCCCACTTGTTGCTGATGTTGTCGCTGGCTAGGAACCAGCCGCGGGTAGACCTGGGCTCCACCAGCCTCCGGAGCCCAGGTCTACCCATAGGAACCAGCTGCGGGTAGACCTGCGCTCCGCCAGCTTCCAGCTTAAGACGTCACTTCCGGTGGGCGGGTCCTGACACGTGCCAATCAAAAGTGAGTTCCTGTTCTTAAATCATTCAGATGACACAACTGGCTGTGATCCTATATGCAATTACCTGGGAGCAAGTCCCATTGAATGCAGTGGGACTACCTTCTGAGTAGGTAGGCATAGGATTGCACTGTTGGAAGCCTATTGGGGGGGTCCTTAAGGATAAGATTAGTCATGGCAAATTGTCTTTCTTGAAAGCCAGTTTGCCCATCACCACTGACCATCCCCTGCAGTGTGCAACTACAGAAGAACAGTGGTTATGTTTGAAGGTACACTCTTGCATGAACTTAGCATCTTCTGCAATGTGCAAAGTTTCCGCAGTAGGTGCGTGAATTCCAGACAGAGTATAATGATGGCAGAAAGACTGAGAATCCCTGGCGTGAATCCCTTCCATTTTAAAATGCATCCCACCCTCGGATGACCCGACAGCTACAGGTACTGTAATCTACATACACATGCACTGGCAGAATATACACACAATGCGCTTCCATACCAGGGCCCTTAAAGCACTGCATAAATATTGCTATTCTGGACGCAGAATTGAAACAGTCAATTCCATACAGCACTAAATAAAGCACCAGTTGCGCCATCACAATTCCGCAATGTCCACACCCACTGTACGGTTACTCAGAAGTAACTGATATTCAGCAAGTATCTCTCTTAGCATCTGTCCCATTAGTTGGTAGCTTCTGTCTTGCCCCTTTCTTTTAAATCAGCTAATTACTTACTTGCTGTTCATTCTCCATAGTCAGGGCATTTCTGAAATGTCCTTCAATTAGTCAGTTTCTGTTCCCTGTTGTGCGGTGTGTGTGTTAATTATTGGTTTCCACTTTGCAACTAGTGCAGGTGCTCGATAATTAATTTTTATGGTGGCAATTGCAAAATCATGCTCATTAAAAATATTACTATGACGAAGGAGTAGTAGGAGTGGCGGCGGCAGCAGCAATGGCTGCAAATAAGAAAAGTAGCTCTGGTTGCAAACAAGAGAGACATTCCCCCCCCCCCAGTGTAGTAAATAGGAACTGACAAATGAAAGGATAATTCAAGTATGAGAATGAACAAGCAAATGGAAATCAAATAATTAAAGTGAGAGAAGCCATTTTTAAGACAGGTGTAAGGAGTAAAATTCAAGCTTAATATGAAGAGTCAACCAGTTTCCTACCATGTCATTTTATGTCCCAGCTTTGTGACTAAGACAGACATGAAATATTTTATGTATTAATTTAAAGAATTCATACCCCACCTTTCCCATGCCGAAGCAAATGCCCAGGACGGTTTACAGAGAACAAACAAAATACAATGTAACCACAAAAAGTAAGAACACATTAACATAACAACAACATTGAATGTTAACGGGAACACAGAACTACTGGAATAATTTGGCAGGACAGAATGGATAAAAGATGATATAATAAACACAAGCTCTGTGTTGCTGGAAAAGACCATCATATTCTTGGGTTTGGCAATAGGCTCAGAACAAAAGCAGGAGAGGGATGAGGAAAATGAATATGGGACTGGATGTATCCTGGTGTGCTTCCCCCCCCCCCTATAGTATATTGAAGAGCCTCAGCACAAAAGCTGTAATCAAAGCAAAGAAAACTGGAACAAATTCCTGGAGGCTCCTCCAAAAATAGGAGAAGTTATTGTTTAGGATAACTAGCCCTGGGAAGTCTCACTAGCACTTTGCCAGTCCACACAGAACAGGCTAGCACGGCAACTGCATTTTTAGATAAAAACAAATTGGCACAAATCAGATATGCAAATAACCCCTGCTAGCTGGGCAAGAGGCACTTTTTCCAGTGGTGTCCTCTTATATTTAGCAGGGGGAGAGCAATTGTCCCTCTTCACCCCAGCACAGTGTCTTTCTCGTGGCTGTTGCTGGTGGTGTTCTCCATTCTTTTAGATTGTGAGCCCTTTTGGGACAGGGAGCCATTTAACTTTAATGTTATTTGCCTATAAACCGCTTTGTGAACTTTGTGTTGAAAAGCGGTATATAAATACTAGTGATTGATTGATATGCAAAAGAGGGGAGACCTAGGACTACAGCATAGTAGACCTTGAAATGAAAAGGCAATGGGCAACCGTGTTGAATTTTATGGAACCGTGTTCCATAAAAAGAAAGTTAATGAATGATGCAGATTCCAGACTAAGGGCTGGCAACCTCCCCTCTCGCCCCCACCACACACACAGAGCATGGTAGGGAAAAAACACTCTCTCCTTGCTAGTTCTGTTAATCTCGCCCTTGCAATCCCACCCCTTCTATTTAACCGCACCCATTCCTTCACCACGAAGCAGCCTCTCTGGATGCTTAGAATGAGCAAGGTTTCCTTCCAGGACTGATGCGAGGGCTCTCACACAACCCTGATACACATCAGGAGAATCTGTGGTCTGTTTTTGGATGGGAGACAGAATGCCAGGCTGGGACAAGCTGCAGGACCTGTTGTGGCAGAACGGAGTCACTGTGGAGCTGATTAGCCAGTGCGGGAATGTTGTGAGAAGGCCAGCTGGCAAAAGAAAGGAGTCCAACCTTGAGGACCTCTCCAGGCTGGACTTACGATCACCTGATGAAGCTCGATGGCATGCAGCCAGATAAGAGAACCACACTGTGAAGGCTACATCTGGAACCGAGGATTCGGTGAATCACAGAACTCTGTATACAGTATTTGTAAAAAACCCATTGAAAAAATGGTGGTTTAGACTAGCCGGCCCATGTAGCCCTCTTGGGCATTTGCTTCGGCATGGGAAAGGTGGGGCATAAATTCTTCAAAATAATAAATAAACCACACCTTTTAAAATTTAAGCATTGCTTCCCCCTTCCTTGTCAAGCACATCCTTTGCTGGGGCTTCTGCACAGGTGCGATAAGGCTGAGCCAGTAAGAATCAGCTGAACCAATCCTACATGGGTTTCAAATTATGGATGGAATTCTGGAAACTAACCGCTCTGTATGTAGGGGACTTGGGCCCCGATTCTTGTACTGCAGGAACTAGCATTCCAGCAGCGCAAGGCCCTTTACGGTAGCACACAAGTCAATCTGCCACTGGAAACAGTGAGAGGAGGCTCCAGGAAGCTCTGCAGGCATGAGTACGTTGGCGGTGGGGGCAGGCTTTGAGTGGGGGGGGGAGTAATGAGAGATGTTGGAGGAGGAACCAGGAGCGGGGGGTGAGGAGGGAGGGGGCAATAGTCACGTACACCAGATCTTATCCCCCATTTTCCTGCTGGGCCCACACCCTGGCTCTCCTTGGATTTGCAGCGGCAAAGTGGCTGGCATATGTCCCAGGAGACCGCAGATAATTGGAGAGCCTCCTGTAGGATAAGTTAAAAATATTTTCACTCACCCCCTGCAGCAGTGGTGTCATCTAAATGATTTAGGAACAGGTACTCACTTTTGATTGGCACGTGTCAGGACCCGCCCACCGGAAGTGACATCATAAGCCAGAAGTGATGTCGTGGCAGGAAGTGACATGAAAAAAGCCCTTTTTGAGGCCTCAGATGATTTTAAACTGACCCAACAGTTGCAACAGTATTCCACAGCACCCCCAGAACATGTCAAGGAGGCCTGGCCTCATGTTAAAACCCCAGAACAACTCATTTTTCAGTGGCAAGGAAAGGAAAGGCTCCGCTCGCTGCCTGCCTGCCTGCCTGGCTCTGAGAACATGCAGGCAACTCAAACATGCAGGAAATTCAAACGTTGCAGAGGGCGGAGTCGACGAGTGGGCGGGCGAATGGGCGGGGCCAGCTGTAATCCTAGAAACCGGTACTCGCATACCCCCACGTACCCCCTGCATGACATCACTGCCCTGCAGGCTCAATTGTCCCCATACCATAGCGTGCAGCATGCCCTCTGATGGCATAATGTACGCTATAGTTGCATGCTGTAACGTGGCAGGGGATAGGATTGGGCAGCTGACGATTTTATCTGTCCAACTCCCAAGTGTGAGTAGAATTATCAGAGGGGTGCGTGACGTTCCTGGAAGGTGAGTATTCTCTCTAGTATTAATGATGGGGAGGGTGTTATCATTTGCATTTTCCACCACCAGTGCCAAAACTGTCTCGAGCAAGATCCTGGGCTGGACCTTCTCCCTATCCTCATAGATCAAGCTATGCAACCTAGACCACCATGATCTACAGAGAGCTATGAATGGAGTGAGCCAAATCAAATTATGTATAGGATAGTGAACATTTAATCCTGCCTACTAGGATAGGTTGTGCTAGACAAACAAGTATATGTTTGTCCTGATACCATTCAGGAATCTCTCTACCACTGGTTCTTGGAAGAAAATGGGCTCTGATGCTGTAAATTTTTGACCAAACAATTGTCACTTCAAACAACATCCATTTGTTTTGGCTCTTCCACCAAAGGCACATTAAAACACTCCCTCTTGCTGCTATAGATTTCCGAGTCCCACCCCGCCTGATCTCATTCCCTACCTCACCCTACTTTGGTGACAAATTTTAGAATTCTTTTAAACCTGCACGTCGCTTAGGGTAACAATTAATCCGTTGGATATTTAAAATGCTCACCATTTTGTCAGGATTATCCAGATTAACCCAGAATTAATCTCGATCTTGACGTTAACAAGATTAATGTTACAATCCGATTAGAGGGTAAACTGTACCCCCTTGACTAATGTGCGAGGGGGGAAAAGCCGGGAGATGGAGAAATGGGGTGTGTGCCTGGAAGATACATGCCAGGCTGCCCACCAGAACGCACCAGACATGAGAAGAAGTTGATGAGAGTAAGAAGAATAGGGCCCTTCCCTTGCATTGGGCTATGTCATGATGATTGAGAGCACAATCCTAACCTGGAGTTAGGCCGGCACAGCTAGGCCAGCAAAGTTTGGACCAGTCTTGGAGTCAGGAGGGATGGCACACATCTATGTGCTGGCCTCTCTGACTCCGCGAGAGGTCCAAACATACTTTACCGTGTCCCTTGTGCCGGCCAAACTTTGCTGGCCTAACTGTGCCGGCCTAACTCCAGGTTAGGATTGCGCTCTAAATCACTAGGCATCAGTTTGGAGATCTGGAGGTACCGTCCAGATTTTGCAACCTGTGGCAAATTGCACTCCCTCCTTGGTTAACACATTTCAATCCTTTTATTTCTTTACACATTCAAGGAGTGCATAAGGGCTGCTTCACTCATGATGAGTGAATAGAGAGAGACGTTTTCTCTCTTCCTCTCTCATAATTCTAAAATTCAGGGTCATCCAGTGAAATGGATTGACAGCAGGTTGAGGACTGACAAAAGGAAGTTCCACTTCACACAGCGCATACTGAACACATGGCATTCATTACCACAAGAGGTAGTGATGGCCTCTAGCTTAGATTTTTTTTTTAAAAAGCTTAGATAAATTCACAGAGGAGAGGTCTATTAATGGCTTTTAGTCAAGGCAGCTAAATGAAACCTCGCTCTTCAGAGACAGAATACCATTGACAAGAGACATAAATAATTCTTAAAAGATCTGAAGATGGTTTGAGAGAGGCTTCAATTCCCATGCTAGCTACACAAATGGATTGTGCTATTTTTTCTTCCACCATTACTTTGCCAAACAGGTATGTTTAACCAGAGTTTACTGTGGCATGAGTGCACATGCCACAAGCAGCGAACCCTCATTGAAACCAGCTTCAGCTCTCTGAAGGAAAGAAAAAAAAAAAGACCATCAGGTGTCTCCAAGCTCTTCTTACCAGCTGCTGAAAGTAAGCAATAAGGAATGGCTATTTCCAGCTTGCTCGGCTTGTGAGCTTTCCAGGTTTTTACTGATTTTTTTCTTTACTGAAACTATAAGCCCTCTTGGTGACTTCTTTATTAAAGTAGAAAGGGAGCCTATAAACTCTTTAAATAAGTAAATACGTCTGGCTGACCATTGTGTGCTGAGTGAGATGGATCTTTGGTCTGATTGAGCACAGGCTGTTCTTCGATTCTCTCTCGTACACAGCCATAAGAAAAAGAAACTTCATATATCACCATCTGTTAATATCGTACGAGTTTCTCTTTTGCATATGCTACAAATCCATACCCAATTGTTCCTTCCTACATATGCACAGAGATTATGCATGTCAATATCTTATGAAACCTAGATTCTCTGAGGTCTGAGAATCTAGGTTTCATAAGATAGTGACAGGATAGTATATCTCCTCCTCCCACACACACACCCATATATACCACACAGGGCAAATGTCACCTGCAAAGTGTCCCATAGAGACTGGGGAAAAAATAGGGGCTCAAAATTGTTTGAGAAGCTTTTGGCAAGGTGGGCTTGGCTCACCTTTCATTCCCAAAGGACTTCTGAACAGGTAGGACTTGAATAAAACAATCAGTAATATGTATTATCCCTAACCAGCATAATAGCCTGACAACTAGAGAAAATCAGTCCAAACAAGAAAAATGTAGGTGTTATACCCTGCCTGTATTCATGAGGACGTTTTTCTTCTAATTTTTCAACGCATACAGGAGATGATCAGAAGTGAATGCACTCTTCACATGTTTTGAGGCTCTCTTTCTTTCCTTGTTCAGAGCTGAGCCATGACATCGAAAACAGTTTCTGTGGTGTGGCTCAGATTAAGCCCTGGCTGGCCATCTCACAAAATGCAGCTGTATATACTTCATGGTTGGGAAGGGGGCAAACTCTGCAACACCAGCCAGTCCAGCAGCAGCCGCAAAGAAAGCACAGACGCTCCTCAAAGCTGCTGGCCTTCAGAGTTCTGGCTGCATTTTGGCAGAGGATTAGAGGCATTAAGCCTGCCTGATATTTGCCTGACTCATCAGAGCAAACATCCCTGACATGGATAGCACTAGTTCGTCAAACTCTCCAGACTGCTGGAGAAGTGCAAACAGACCTGCTACATACAAAGGGACAGCTTCCTCTGCATCACAGCCATCATATGCCACTTGCCGGGACCAGCCCAAGACACTTTGGTGTTATAGACAGAAAAGCATCCCCCTTTCAATGATTTACAATGAAGGAAAATCTTTGGGGAAGTTCTGTGCCAGCTTCATTGAAATGAATGAGAGCCAAATTTAAAAAAAAAGATGAAGACATGTTCCTCTAAGCATGGGCAGAATGCATTCTCCTTGAACTGTTCCTTTGAATTGCTAAGTAACAAAGTCTAGCTTTACCCACAAATGGGATTCAAGATTCCACTGTGGCTTTGGTTTGAAACCTATTATCAGCACCAGAGCTCAGACTGAGTCACATGATGACACTCTAAAGAAGAGAATGCCTCTGAGACACAAACAGAATTCATTTCACTCGATGCTGGGTAACCACAGCCCACAAGCAAACAAGTCTGCAATAATGGGAGGAGGTCTAAAATCAGAAAGTGGGCTTCTAGGGAGATTTGAGTCTCATTTTTTAAATAAATTCAGTACTGGGAAAGCAGAAGCTTTCTGAAACACACAGAAACAAATCTAGCTGAGAAAACGCTTAACCAGGAGAAAGAAAACCATTAGAAAACAAGAATGAAACTCTCAGCAATTTGGGCAAACAAAGGAAGTGATGGGTATGGATTTATAAAAAATACAAATCCTAGTGCCTGGTATCCTGCATCATCTTCCCTTTGGTTGCTGGGGATGCAGTTGCTAGGTTACCAAAAGGCCACTGGGTACCAAACTGGACGAGGATAGATTATGGAATTTGCGGTGGGACAAAGGAACCAGAAGTTCCTCTGACAACTGTGGCTGAAGGGTTGGGGTGGTGGGGTAGACAGATAAACGGTCCCATGTGATGCAGAGCTTCAATCAGGTGATTAAGGAGGAGGAGGAAGCTCACATTTGCAGAGCAGCAACCAGCCGGAAGATATAGAAAATGTATGAATGAAACTAGATATGATGCAGCACAAACCAAAGTGGGCTGTGCTGAATCTCTACAAAATGGGGCAGGATTAAAGTGTAGCCTGAATAGGCATGTGGGAGCAGCGAAACCTGTTTCTTGCCATGCTTTCCCTGCAAAACCACGTTTAGCCAGTTTTCTCCTGGCCAGATTAGCTTCTGACCCAACTGGGAGAAAAACAGCTTTTAAGAAGGGCAGGAAGAGCACTAATAGAGGAAGGATTCAGCTGCCTCCTCCCACCTGTAGTGCCCTTGGACGTTCCCAGCACCACCACCCCCTTTGTGGATATCTGACAGTGACCCAATCCTGACATGTGTCTGCTTCTGCTGTCACTACTGCTTTGGCCCCAAGATGTTAGCAAGAATTCATTTCCCAGGCAGCGACATTCTGCAAGCTTCCAAAACATACAATGCTATACAAATTTGGATACTCAACTCCATTCAGAAACAACAAAGGGTGCATCTTCTATACAATTATAGTAGTTATAGGCGCCCCTCGTTATCTGTTCCGGATCCCCCCCCCCCATGGTTAACTGAAATGGCGGATAGCAGCTCTGCTCCTCTTACCTCCCGAGGGTCTTCTGTGCCCCATAGAGGCTGTGCACATCCGCCACTGGCCTCAGAATGCCTTCTACAGGCATTAAAATGTCACTTCTGATTTTAGTTCCTCTTGTCTCCAGTAGGGGTGTGGGGGGGGGCCCTCCCACATCCGCGGGTTAACTGAAACTGTGGATACAGGGGGCCTCCCTGTCCTCTGTTGCTGTGGTTTTCAAACTTTTAAGCATCAGGACCCACTTTTTAAAATGACAATCCGTTGGAACCCACTGGAAATGATGTCATTAACCTGGAAGTGATGTCATGGCCAGAAGTGACATAGTCAATTTAGGCTTCAAGCAGCAGTCAGCCAAAGGTCCCATTACAGTGCACACTGATGCTGTTATTTTGCATAGTTTAGATTCAAACATTCCAACTCAGAAGCCAAAGCAGAACGCAGGCTTGGATGCTTCTCCAACCCCAAAGCACTCCCCCCTTTCCAGTGTCTCATCTTTCCACCTTTTCAGGGCAAAGCACCATCCCGTTCTCCCATCAGGAGCCTACCCTGCCCAGCAGCTATGTACCCTGTATATTCAGCTCTGTATTTTCAATGGAGGCTGAGCTAGGTAAAATTGGCTTGAAACCCTCCTGAAATTGGCTTACAACCCACTTAGTGGATCCCAACCCATAGTGTGAGAAACACTGCATAGCTTTCCATACCCTGTCAAAAGTTCAACAACTGAATGGTTTTAAAAGTTACAAAGCTAGTCCTTCCTCACTCCTTCATGCAAGCAGATACTCCAATCAATGCTAACAACTGCCAAGTATAGAAACTGTATGCATTTTGCAGGGGATCTTTTGTACAGGGGGCATTCAATCATACAAGCCCCCACTTACAGTCCAAACTGGTATACGCCAGACACAGATTTATGACCTCAGTGAGAACCCGGCTTTTATATTAAGCAAGACTTCAGTTCTGAGATCCCAAAGAAGACCCTTTTATTTCCCCAAGCGGCACAGGATTTATAGCCAGTCTGGAGGCATATGCCTTTACCCAAAGTCTGTCTTTGCAAATATGGTTCTGAAAAGTGGGCCGCCCTTTGTCCACAGCTACGTGTACAGTATTATGCAGTTTTGTGTCTGCACCAGAATTCAGCATATCATGGATGGTAACAAGGGTGGAGCCTGAGGAGCAGCCGCCCCAGGGCGCTACACCAAGGGGGGTGCAATTTTCCTGTGGACCTACCTTAAAAACGTTAAAAAGCAAAGAAAAAAGCCCCAGATAGCTACCCCTACTGTAGTACAGCAAAACCATAGAATTTGGAGAGCTCTCCAGGCAGTTTTCTGAAGTCCCTGCTGCCTCTTCTGGGTTGCATGGAGGCCCCTCCCTTTGCCCAGGGGCTCCGCATGTACTTTCTTGCCCCAGGCGCTTTTTTGTCTACTGACCCTTCTGCTGAGAATTACAGCTTGCTTTTTTAAAAAAGTAAATCAGGAGCCAAGGAGTATACAGGGCAACAGAACATATACCCCTTCAGTCGGTGTGTGCGTGCGCATGTGTGCGTAAAACAGAGACAGCCCTCACCCACTTACAAGCTATCCCTTGCCCATGACATGAGTTCTTGTCCCATCCTCGTGCAGGGCTCTGCTGCAGAATTTGGCGCACCTTGGAGATCCCTCCACAAAGACACAAAAGAACTAATATACACGGTAATATGTATAGATATATACTAACTATATCGATAAATATCTATATTTATCTGAAAGCCACTCTCAGCACATGTTGACTAGCAAGCGAGATGTAATTCCATATGAAATCAATAAATAGCACTTAGGTAAGAAGCCAAAAAAGCTGTTTTCAGGAAAGAACTCTAATGTGTTATTCAACTCTACCTCCTTCCATGCCCTGACATCCAGGTCCAAGCTAGCAGGGCTTCTCTTTCCTTTAATGTAAGCCAAGGGAGAGGCTCGGGCATTATTCCTGGCTAACGTTCTTGCCAAACTGAGAAGGGAAAGGGAAGCTCCAGGGTGCAGTATACAACGCCGGCCTTACCATGAAGCAATGTGAAGCAGATGCTTCAGGCAGCACATTCTAGAAGCGTATATAAACATTTTTGCCTTTAATCTTCTCTCTGTATATTGAAAGGGGGAAAAGCACCTAAAGAGCAGCAGTGAAGAAGTGGGGACAGATGCCATCTCTACTTTTTGCTCCTGGCACAAAAATGTCTAAGGCCAACCCCGGCAACACAAGAGCTGTTCTTTCCCATTCTACAGTTGGGGAATCTGGGAGCAAAGCTTGCTTGGGGGCAAACCATGCTTCACAACCTGAAATTAGTTCTGCAAGGCAATGAAAAGACGGGCAAAAAAATGTCTTTGAATAGTGACATTTTGAGAAATGAGAAATATGCGGATTGCGCCTGACTATTTTTGGTCTGTGTGTTAATATTTGAAGGGTGGCCCTGCCAAGCCTTAAGTGGACCCTTCCACCAGGACTCACACACGGCAACTCAAACCCCACAGCTACTAAATCAAACCCATTGCTAAACTGAAAGCTGATTGCCATGTCAGTGTTTCCCAAAGCACCAGTTGTTCCTACAAATGTCTTGTGTGTGTACATGGATTGTGACTTATTACCCCTGTGAAAGACAGGTACTGCTTTGCTGACGCAGCCATTCCTGTGACCTTATCAGAGTGAAACTCGCATTGAAATTAAGGGCACATCCAGAACACATATTTAAGCCATGTTTAAAAACTATCCTGCACACTAAATTCTCATGCCCAGCATATCTTTGGGGAACCGTCTATTTTGCTTAGGAAATTTTAAAGTGCCTTGAATGGGGATGGTGGAGAAAATTATTTTAAAACTGCCTTGAAACAGACTTGGTTATTTCAGCTCCCCCAAAGACCCTGAGAGCGCAATCTTAACCTGGAGTTAGGCCAGCACAGTTAGGCCGGCACAAGGGACACTGTAAAGTATGTTTGGACCATTCTCGGAGTTAGAGAGGCCAGCACACAGACATGGGCCATCCTCACTGACTCCGAGAGTGGTCCAAATGCGCTTTACGATGGCCCTTGCACCAGTCAAACTTTGCTAGCCTAACTGTGCCGGCCTAACTGCAGGTTAGGATTGTGCTCTGAGTAACTGGAGTTTGGAATTTCTTGGAGAGAGCCCTAGACTGCTCAAGAAACTACAATTCCCAGAGTTCCCTGGTCAGAAGCCTGGGGAACAATCGAGAGATATTCACTTGAGAAGACGTTATGAATGACTAGTTATGGCACATGGTGTGCAGTCGCGTTAAGAGGCACTTTGCCTATCTAGGAGGACATGCCAACTATCCATGCTGCATTGCCACTATAACTGTTTCCTCATGCACCATGTCCTGTGCATCTGGAAACAGCTCTACTCTCATTTATCCCCTCCTTATGTAGTTCTGTGACCCTTGCCTTGGCCTTCCCCCCTTCCTCTGTTGCCTTCCCCTGTCTGCCAGAGATCCGGGGAGGAACCTGTCTTTGCTTGACTTTATTCCATAAAGTGCCTTGTACAGGGATGGTGCTATATAAATAAAAGAAATAACATTCTGCATAACGTTTTCTTTCTGCTAAAACATGTGGGGTTCCTTCAGTACACAAGGGCAGTGGGACCCTGTGGAGGTTTCCTCACACAGAAGGCAGCGCACCAAGTTGTTTCCCCCCCCACACAGATAAATCCCATAGAGAGTCGTGCACCAAGAACAGCAGTCCCATGCGCAGAAGATGGGGGCAGGACAGCGAAACAGGCTTGACACCAGCTCTGATTTGCAGTGTGGTCATGCACTTGGGGCAAATGAGGCACTGCACGCAGATGTGTGTTACTTTTCACTGACTTAAAGAAAAAGCAAATGGACAACAAGAAAAATGAAATATAAAATGAAAAGCAGCCTATGACTCAGACAGGAGGAACAGCACTGGTGCTTAACTAATTCCCCACAGGACGGTTTGCAGCTCAAAACTGTCCTCCCCAAACTGCCTTTTGTTTGCAAGTAGCTGTTGAACAAGTAGGGAAAATGGCAGGGAAAGATCTATCGCCTCCCCTGTCACTCCTCCACTCACAGAGCTGTTTTTCATTTTAAAAAATACTGTACATACAGTCAGTCCTCATTATCTGCTAAGGTTAGGTGCCTGGAAATCCTCGCGGATAGCAAATTTGCAGATAACGAACCACTGATCCCATGGGATCAATGGAGTTAGGTGAAAAGGGTACCTTATCTGCCATCAGGAGAATCAGCGGAGACCCTCAGGAAGCCAGCAGAGTGCAGCAGGAAGTGCCAAAAGATCTCGAAATGTTCCAGTGACCTTCCAGAGGCTGCAGAGATCTTCAGAATGTTACCTGCAACCAGCACCGATGCCTTAAACATGGCTGGCGGATGCCCTGCCAGGGGGTCAGCGCTGGTCACAGGTGCCGTTCTGAAGGTCCCTGCATCCTTTGGAAGGTCTCTGCATAGTGGATAATGAGGTAAGTAACCATTCTGCCCCTCGCAGGTAAGTGAATTTGCAGATAGCAAGTTTGCATATAAAGAGGACTGACTGTATACATCTCAGAGAAAGCAACACAAATCTGCTTGTGACCATCCAGTTTGGCCCTTAAACCCACCCACCGCTACATTTTCAGACACTGGAGTGACTTCCTGGTGCATTCCCATGTCTGAGGAGATGAAATGCAAAAATCCACAATCAGAAAAAAAGGAAGCCTTGTGTTTAAAAAAAGGGGGGGGCAAAAGAAGCAGACCTCTCAAATCCCCTCCCGCATCTGCACGCACAGAAATATAGAGAAAAGGTGGGAAAGCGCATGCATTTGTTTTCAACAAAAGCGTGGAGGGGGGGGAAAAATTGGAAGTACTGACCTTAAAGCTCCAGTAGTTGGGTTGCTAACAAACAAAAAAGGAAAAACAAAAAAACAAAAACAGAACAGAACAAAAAAAATACCATTAAGATTCTGTTTTGAGAAAACAGTTGACTTTAAACTGTGTGAGAAGTTATCCGTTTGATTGGTTTGTTTAAAGTCCCCTCCCAATGGTGTTTTTTTTTTTTAAACAAAAGTATGGGTTTGCTAAAATGAATATGGGTGGTCAATGGGTGCTGCACACGGAAGGCTGTCAACACAGGGAAAACACTGTGATGTAGACGCGAGACCCAACTGCAAGAAAAAAAATTAACAAAAAGAAAACCACAGTGGCATCAGGGAGGGGGGGGGTCAGGCTGAGGGTAATCTATATACCAATGAGTAAATGGAAGTTCTACAGCATGAAAAAAATAATCCAGATTTTGCCCCCAGAATATATCATGCAAACTGGATGATTGGCTCATATATTGGCTCATATTTCACGATGTACTGTGTCGCTTAAGTTTTGGGTTGGCCTGCATTGCTTTCCAGACTGAAACCTGGCACAACACATGGGCTTTTGCAAGCGTGGGTGGGGCTATAGCCATCATAAGCACCACAGAGAAAAATGCCCTTCCTCTAGCAATGCAAGGTTGAGTCATCCTGCCCCCCTGATAACACAGGAGTGCTTCAAGCAGATTTAAGAGCTCAATCAACGCGAGTGTGTACCAAAGTGCATGTTATCTTTTAGCTCCTTTCTTGGGCTTGCTTGGCTTCACAGCACAAGACTTTGTCTCTACATAATGACTTAAGTGGGGAGCTTCAGTGCAAGAGAGACAAGGGAAAAGAAAAACCACTCTGGGTTTGCACAACAGTAGGGTAGTTACCCAGGAAGGTACCTGCAATACCAAGCCAGTATAGGACAAGAGAATCTCCTAAGTAACTACATTCAGCATTTATATAGCACTTCCCAGCATCATAGCAGTAATCCTAACAATGACTATGTACTTCAGTAGCATCATGTCTGTACTACTGGTAAGGGGTGGCAGCTGAGAGGCTTATCTAAGAATATGAATTCCATTTCCAGCTCAACGTTCTTCCTTGGAACTCAAGATAGCACACAGGAGGGTTTTTTTCTTTATGATCTCCCACCTAGACATTCATAGGAACAAGACCTGCTTAGCTGCAGTGGGCAACTGCACCACATGCCTTTAGACCATGCCCTGAAACTTCCCAGCTCCGCTCTGACTAGCCACCACGCTGCAACAGCTCTCTCTAGGAGCTGAAAGTGGGCTGAAGCTTTGTGTGAGTGCACAAGGCCATGGAGAATGTTACATTAAAACACTTTAAAAGACTATCAGACCAATGACTAACAAACTTTCCGGCACTAATGGAGCCGTGCCAAAGGGGCATGCGCTGATTTCTGAGATGGGGAGGCATTCATGGAGACCGGCTCAAGGTGAAGCACCTTGAGGTTGTACTGGGGCTGCATTGGGGCCAGAAGGTGAGTTAGGAATGGGCTATAGGAGCACTTGGAGGCTTAAATCCCATAGGCAACATAAATACTTGAAGCGCTCCCCATGGAAACTAATAGGATTTAAAAGTGCTTAACTCTGTCTGGATTATGCCAATAAAGTTCATTAAATTTCAGAGGTCAAAAATGAAGTCACAGACAACAGCCAATAAGCGCCTCTGACATTTCTGCAACCATACTCTGTGCAGCAATCTAAATAGCAATGGCTTTAATATCTGGGGGAAGACTTAGATTTTCCCTGATAAAACACACAAAGTGAAAATGGCAGATCTCTGCAAGAGAAGCATAAGTGGTGGGTGAGTAAGTCACAATGCGCCATTATCAGCACACACGGCAATGTAAAATGCATTTGAACTTGCTTGAAGGTCTCATGGGGACGCAAGCTGAGCACTGGGAGACAAAATGCTTTGGTACAGTGCTTCATGCTCGAAGCCACGGGCGGGATGAGACAGCCCAGAGCTTCTAGGACTTGGGGGCAATGTCTGCACCGATCCCTGCTTTGGGACTGACTTTGAACACAAAATAAGCCCTCCTGGGTCAAGTCAATAGCCCGGAATCCCATTTCCCACAACAGCCTACTGGTTGCCTCTGGGGAACCCACAAGCAGGAAAGAAATGCATGATCTTCCCCCTGCTGTTGCTTTCCACTTCAGAGGTATAGTGCCACTGAACCCAGAGGTAGCACATAGCCCTCATGACTGATAGCCACTGCCAGACTTGTTCCTTCATGGCTGTCCAATCCCCTTTGGAAGCCAGCCAAGAAAACTTTCATGTAATTTTTCATGATACTGCAAAGTTTGCCCTAAACATGGTGGTGGTGGTGGTGACGTGCCACAATCATGGCTCTTTATTTCAGAAAGCTTTTAAAAAGAAAATTTCTGGAACAAAGAGGAAACGTCTATAATTTTACCTCTTGTTTCATTTCAGGAACAAAGTCCCAGTCCACAATCCCAGGTTCCTGTGCAACCACCTGCTCTGTGAAACAGGGTTCCACACCACTAGGCAAGGAATGCCGATCCTTCCACAGGTATACCTCCCCACCAAGCTAATGAAGGTAGCTCTCCCTGGTGGGTTTAATTGCACAGGAGCTCCTGCCTGTTTTGTCCCTTGCAAGCCACCATTGCAGACTAATTGCAGACAGAGAGTGCAACAGGTCATCTGCATCCAGATTACCTTGAGAAATATATTGATAAAAGGAGCTTGGTTACGCTCTTTGGGTTTGTTCTTTCATGCTTGTGGTTTGTTTTTTTGTTTGTTTTCTGCCATATGGGGCTGCCAGGCAAGGAAATTTTATTTGCTCATAGCTGACTCATTGGAAGAGATAGTGATTTCTTTGCACCTTGCCTAACAAGAGGAGATAGTTCTCTGTTTGCATTATACTGCACGGCTGGAGTTGCTAGCGGTCTTGTGGGCGTGGGAAGCATACGTGAGCTCGCCCACATTGCCAGCAGCCAAATTAACAGAAGGCCATAATCATCACACTGCGTTCCTGCCTTGAAGCAAGCTATGGCTTGTGGCAAGCTAGTTCTGTTTCAAACGTGGTGAGGAAGGGGGTGATTTAACCCTTGGTTTAAAGCAGAGGTAGCCAAGCTTAACGTTAAATGCCTGCCTGTTGGCAAAATGTTCAGCTTCTGCACTGGAGCTCCCTCAACCATTTCCCCAAAGCTATCCTCTGCGTACCCTTTAGCGCAGCTATTGGCATGGGAAATCAATTGCATTGCAGCAGGCGAGGGTGGTGATGACATCAGCAGAATCTCCCCCCCCGCGCCCCCCCCCCCAAGAAAAGGCAGGATAGAGCGGGTACAATTAGTATCTCTCTGTTTGTATGGGAGAATCAAAGGGAGATAAGGGTACAGAGAGAGGATTTGAAATGACAGCCTTATTAGCACCGATAAAAGCTAGGCAAATGGTGCGGAAAGGGCAGTATGAAGAATGACAAAGGCTGAGGAGTGGAATGCAAGGGGGGAGGAATAAAGCACATCCGCATGACTATGAAACAACCGGCCAGCTGAAGGTCAGTTTCTGGACAGGCTGAGCTGGAGCTAAGAGCCCGAATCTGTTTCCAGTCTCAGTCCTTATACTGAGATCAAGGGAGACGTCGAGTGTAATCTTGAGCATGGGCAGAGTGCCTTTCAGATGAACTTAAGAGAAAGCTACCACAACCAAGTCAGCCCAAAAGACCTAGCATGCTTGGTTTGGTAGTAACAAGCCAAGTGCTGCAGAGAAACTCAATAGAGGGGTAAAATGCGGGCAGTGGCCACCCCACTGTTGCTTTGTACCCAACTACAGGGAACCCAACTGCTCTGCCTCAGAGCATGGAATATACAAGTCCTGGCCATGAGAGCTCCAAAGCTATATGCCATAAATTGGCAGGTTGTGCTTTTAGCACAGAAATGATTTCTGGGAAACTGCATGCAGGAGCCATGATAGGTGCTTCAATGCACTTTCTGTGCAGGTTCACCTGCTTAGCTTCCATGTCACAGAAACTCCAGTGGCTCTCCACTAAGAAAACCTGATAAGCAAGCCCTGCAGTGGGCTGTCCCCCGAAATTAAGCCTCACCCTACACCATAATGCTCCAGGCAGGCAAGTTTGTGATCTCCCAATGTTTAAAAAAAAATGGGTTTTCTTCATTGGAGGAAGTCATTATCTCGGCATTTTTATTTTTATTTTTTCAGACCCTGATGGTAATGCATGCTGATGTTTTGAATTCCTGCTTTGCTCATCACCACACCAGGAGCTTCTCAGTTACCCCGTGATCGCCTCTCCAAGTCTGGGGTGGGTGGGGAGAAGCCTGCATCACTGCAAACTCTATTCCAGTTCAATAGGAACCTGACAGGGCAGCAGGTGGAGAGTTCTGATAAAGCGAAATTAACATGCAGCTGCACTCAACAGCACTTCCCATCCCAACCCGTTCCCAGCTCCCATTCTCCTTGGTTTCCATTCAGCAAGAGAGCCATGGGAACGGTGGCCAGGAAGGAGCAAACCTGATCAAATTTCAAGCACAGCCATGACAACAAGGACCGAACAGAAGAGGCTGACTGCAAACCCTTAAAGGTAAATCCAGTCAGTCACAAGCGGACGAATAGCCTCAACTTGCCGTTAAGGGCGCACAGTCTGGGTAACAGTAATACAGACTTAACTCAGAAGCTACCCCTTAACATTCACTCCTCACCGTTTTGTACTTGCAGGATCCCCCTAATCATGCATGTAATCATTTTGCCTAAGCATTTAGCAGACATTATCTCAATCAGCTGCACAACAACCCTGTGAATTGGGTCAGTATTATTTTATTTATTTATTTAAAAGATTTTTACCCCGCCTTTATGCCCGAAGGCACTCAAGGCGGCATTACATAAAACTATAAAATTTAACATTAAAAAACACTATAAAAGAACATTAAAACAACATATTCAAACAAAATTAAAAACATAACAATAAAATTTAAAAAACCAAACCCAGTGGATCATAAAAGTATAACACCCCAGCCAGTCAACCTGTCAACAATTAAAAGCTTTTTTAAATAAAAAGGTCTTCAGCCGCCGCCGAAATGTTAACAGAGAGGGAGCAGTTCTCAATTCTAAGGGGAGGGTATTCCAAAGTTGGGGGGCCACCACCGAGAAGGCCCTCTTCCTGGCTGCCACCCCTCTCACTTCTCCTGGTGGCGGCACAGTCAAAAGGGCCCCTCCAGAAGATCTAAGAATACGGGTTGGATTATATGGAAGAAGGCGGTCCCTCAAATACCCCGGACCCGAGCCGTAAAGGGCTTTAAAAGTCAAAACCAGCACCTTGAATTGGGCCCGGAACAGAACCGGCAGCCAGTGTAGTCGCCGGAGCAACGGCTCGACAGAGTCAAACCGACATGCCCCAGCAACCACCCGAGCCGCCGCGTTCTGTACTAGTTGTAATTTCCGGACCGTCTTCAAAGGCAGCCCCACGTAGAGCGCATTATGACCTCCATATTGCAGATAGAGAACATGACTTGGAGAATAGAGACTTTCCCATGGCTACATAGTGTATTGATAACTGAAGATTTAAACCAGTAAGTTCTAACTGCCACCATCACACTCTCTTAGGTACTTGGTATACCAGCTCTCAACCTGAATGAATTATCGGTCAGGACTGGACTTGGCACAGATCAACCGCTCTCCTACCCTTTTTCCTACTGTACTTAGAGTGCAATCCTAACCTGGAGTTAGGCCAGCAAAGTTTGGCTGGCACAAGGGCCACCATAAAGTGCGTTTGGACCACTCTCGGAGTCTGGGAGGATGGCCCACGTCTGTGAGCTGGTCTCTCTGACTCCAAGAGTGGTCAAACGTACTTTACAGTGTCCCTTGTGCTGGCCAAACTTTGCTGGCCTAGTGGCCTAACTGTGCCGGCCTAACTCCAGGTTAGGATTGTGCCCAGTGGTGTCATCTAAATGATTTAAGAACAGGTACTCACTTTTGATTGGCACGTGTTGGGACCCACCCACCGGAAGTGACGACATAAGCCGGAAGTGAGGTCGTGGCAGGAAGGGACATGAAAAAAGCCCTTTTTGAGGCCTCAGACTATTTTAAACTGACCCAACAGTTGCAACAGTATTCCACAGCACCCCAGAACATGTTAAGGAGGCTTGGCATCATGTTAAAGTGACCCAACAGTTCCAAAACCCCAGAGCAGCTCATTTTTCAGTGGCAAGGCAAGGCTCCGCTCGCTGCCTGCCTTCCTGCCTGGCTCTGAGAACGTGCAGGCAACTCAAACATGCAGGAAATTCAAACGTTGCAGGGGGCGGAGTCGACGAGTGGGCGGGCGAATGGGCGGGGCCAGCTGTAATCCTAGGAACCGGTACTCGCGTACCCTCGCGTACCCCCTGCATGACATCACTGATTGTGCCCTTAATCTCAGTCATCATCAACTGGCCAAACCAGAATTTTTTTCTACAAGATGTTCAAGCTGAGATTTGGGGCCCAATCCTATCCAACTTTTTAGTGCTGATACACCCCAAGGTAAGGGAACAAACATTCCCTTACCTTGAGGAGGCCTCCGTGACTGTCCCCCCCCTTGCAGGATATAGTGCACACCCCATAGGCACAACTGCATTGGTGCTGTAAAGTTGGATAGGATCGGGCCCTTTGTCAAACCTGCAAGGGAAGGACCCACAGGAATTCTTTCTGACATGCTGCCCTAACCTCGTGCACAAATTGCATAGACTTGACTAGATTTGCAGCCAAAATTCATAAAACGGAATCTGGGTGAATCTTGGGAATCAAATTCTGCTCAGAGCATTCTACTGGTAATTCTAAAACCTGCCATATTTTCAACAAACCTGCTGAGTGACACATAATTCCTGTTCTCACAAAAATTGCATCCCACAATCACTCGGGTTGCTTTAATAATTTTACACCAAACCATATTCTGCAGTTTCACCAAATTGTGTATTGAATTGCACAATATCCACTTGTATTACAAGCTATTCTTAGCAATCTCACCCAAGCATGCATTAATTACACAAAAAAATTACACAGAGTGAGCCATAAGTACGCATGAGCAAAAGCTAGTTAATATTTACACAGTCTCAACACTACTAAGCCTATGATGCAGTGCAGCTGTAAGTGAACTACATCTGGGCTTAACGTATAGTTTTCTCTTCAGACACAGAGTAGAAAGAGCACCCAAACCTAATTGCTGCACGAAAAATATATATTCAAAGAAATCATTATTATTGGCTCAACATGCCCAACTGGTGTCTCCTGTGCAAATTAATAGTTGCGACTGGTTTTTGTTCTGCCCTGCTGCATTCTCTTTGCCATCCAAATGAAGTGAGAATTGCAGAAGAGCTGACCCCTTTAATGCTTGTTTGTCATCTTCCAAAGAATTCATACCACAGCTCATTTGCTAATACTCTCCCATGGGTCATGATCAGTTTTGCTGAAGGAACTCTTATGTTTGTAAGCCCCTGAAGGCTAATTCATCGAAGGTCAGCCCATTAATTTGCAGTGTGCCTGCAGCTGCTCTGGGTATGTGAACAATTGGTCATGAGTGCCAGCATCTGTGCATCTGCAAGGGGCCAGTTTACATGATCACTCAGAGTATGGTGATCACAGAACTGTCTCTTACACAACTGGGGGCACAATCCTAACCTGGAGTTAGGCCAGCACAGTTTGGCCAGCATAAGGGACACCATAATTTGTGTTTGGACCACTCTTGGAGTCAAGGGGGATGGCGCACGTGGCCTCTCTGACTCTGAGAGTGGTCCAAACATACTTTACGGTGTGCCGGCCAAACTTTGCTGGCTTAACTGTGCCAGCCTAACTTCAGGTTAGGATCGCACCCTGGGTGTCTGAAGCCAGTCTGCACTGGGTTCAGTACCACCACATGTCACTCACATTTAACCAGACTTCACAATACTGCCTTATCGAAGGCTGAAGCTGGCATTGTGTGCTTGTGTCCACCAAGAGTGTCATGGAACGTGTCCTTGCAACACGTCTCAAACTGAGCTGAGCAGTGGGGGTGGGGGGCAAACTGCAGACTTTCCTTTTTCCCCCCAAATCATTCTGAGATAAGGAGGAGAGGGTGATGGTAGAGGCCATGAAGTATGTAACAGACTGTAGGACCTACAGTGAGGAGACGCAGACATGCCCTACATCCAAGCACAATGCAGGAACTGAGCTGCCACAGAGCCTGCAACTAGTTGCTCCTATGTGGCTTTAAAGCTGTTGGATAGAAGGCGCCTCTCCTAATTAACATGTCTTTTTCTTTTGTTATTAGTCACATGGGTGATCGCAGATAATTGGCAATCATGTCATAAACAGGATGATGTCATTGCAATGTTACATAGTCAGATTTGGCTTCAGGTTGACATTAGTGAGCGCCGTTCAAGTGTGGGAATGCTTCCTGGGTCAGTCACATGGGCAACCCCAGCCCACTGGGAACCATGTCGTAAACAGAATGCCGGTGCCGTGCAACCAATCGCTCAGGGCAAATCCAGTCAATCTGGAATGAAGCTGGGTGCTTTTCAACGCTGTTGAAAATCTTCCAGAAAAATGTCCCTCCCACCCTTTTTGACCCAGCCCTGATAATAATATTGACCTACCTTACAGGGCTCTTATAAGGATTACTGAATAATGATTCTAGATAATAACGCTGCACATTATTACCATTTCTACCGTATAGGAGACTATAGGATCCATGCACACACACACACACACACAAAATTACCTATATTAAGAAGCCAAAAAAGGTCCAAGCTTCCAGCACTAGTTTCTCCTTCAAAACCACGGCACGCGCAGTAATTTAAAAGATCTGGTGGGATGAAACATAGATTGAAACTGGATGTGGTGAGGCGGGTACCATGCCAGCACATAGCCAGCTTGTGTTTACAGGGTGCCACAAGCGGGCAAGACGGATGCCAACCTGAAGCCAACCACACAGATGCCCTTTTTTTCGTCAGTAGGCTGGAGAGGGGGAAGTAGCAGAGGCTGTGTGGGAGGCTAAACGATTTGCAGGCTTCTTTTTGAATGAACCCTCCCCCCCTCCACCCTCTTCAGTGCTCACTTTCCCAGCAAAGCTTCCAGCAACCCTTTCCAGTCTCATCTCATCTGCTCTTCCACGGCCACCTGCTTCTCCCTGACCCCCGTTTCCCCACTATTCATCTGTCAGTTCCACGCGTCTCTCTACAC
The DNA here is from genome assembly GCA_029204185.1 of Lerista edwardsae. NCBI lineage: Eukaryota > Metazoa > Chordata > Lepidosauria > Squamata > Scincidae > Lerista > Lerista edwardsae. The sequence goes on from JAJKFI010000075.1 coordinate 3,452,174, forward strand.
TTCTGCCTCCTCCATCCAAAATGGATCGTACAGGGACTGTGTCAGTTGAATGCTCCGTAGAGCATCAAAGACGCTGGCTGTGCTGGATGAATATTAATTATGTGTTATTGTACTGCGTGCCTTCGTTGCCATCCCACCCCATCCCCAGGACTCAGGATGAGTTATGGACTAAAAATAACCCATATGCATTACAAGACGTCATGTCATAATAAGAACTGGACTAATGCCTCGCTTTTCACGGAGGTGGTTAACCTCTGTCTGGGCTGTAACATTTCAGACTGCAGGGAGGGGGCACATGTGACTGAACGCTTCTCCACACAACTGTTGCACAAATTATTGATGCGCGGAGAGCATTAAACCATATCACCTTCCTGAAACATTCTGCAGGTAGATCTCAAGACAACATCACCTCCTATGTGCCAAATTGGGAGTGTTTGGGAGGGTCAGTGAGGCAAAGCTTATGTCGCTGCCAAGGCACAGAGGGTGGGGGCACAGAGGGGCACAAAGTAAAAATGGCTTTTCTGAGTTTCTAAGGAGTAGACGCAAGAAAAACGTTCCCTTATCCGCATTTTCCAAGGTTAATCAGATCATAAATCTCTCAAGATCCCAAGATGGAAAGGGATAGGTAGCATCATCTTCACTTCAGAAGGGATTTACACACTGGCTTGTTCTCAGTGCTAAGACTCAGTTTTGTAACATGTAGAATAGAATAAGAGTGCCTCTGGGCATGTGCAAGTACATTTATCTCACAACTGGAAAAGTAGAGCTGAGGGACCCACCACCCATCTGGGGGAAAGACTCCTAGATTAGAGGGCACACTTTCCAAAATGGTAAAAAAAAAAATTACCATTTTAAAAAATCACATACTAAGTACCAACTATGCTTTTCTAAGCAGAACTGTAGAGAGAGAAGAATGCTCATCTGCATTACTGTGCGTTATTTTCTTTTCCCTTTTAACCAGTGCTTTTAGCCTTTACATATTCCTATTTTACAATCTGGTTTAAATTTCGGTGTACTGCAAGAGGACAGTATGCCAGATTTGGGCTGGGGAGGCCTGGGTTATATTCCTCCCTCAGCTATAAAAAAAATTACTAGGTGACCTTGAGCTGGTTGCAGACTCTCAGCCTAACCTGACCTACCTTGCAGGGTTGTTGTGTGAAGGTAAAATGAGAAGACCTATATGTGCACCACTCTGGACTCCTTGAAGGATGGAATGGGGAGGTACAAATGAATACTACTGCTTCAGTCTCTCACCTTTCTACAAACACATGCCAATCCCTTTTGCCTACATTCTGAGGAAAAATTATCACACACAAACACACCCACCTCACATTAACTCTCCCTCCTCACTCCTACCTGAAAATTCAAGTGGACCCCTGGAATCTTGCTATTGCTGTGTCTTAGCAACCACACAGCTGCACACCCCTCTCTCCATTTACTTCCTTCGTTCCCTCGAGCGAACACACACACACACACAAACACACACAAATAAAACATCAATTCAGCAACGCCATCCACATCTCTGGACTGAACCCATGAAAGCAAACGCTGGGAAAATTGTGCCTGTAGAGAGAGTGAGTGATTGAGTGAGTGTCTGAATGTGCCCGGTTGCCTGATTGCGCTGTTATTGCCCCACAACCCATCTGCAACCCCACAGGATATCATGTGGCATCTTTTTAAGGGAGACTTAGGGTGGCGGGGGCGGGTTATTGACTGGCCAGTTGTTATGTCACGCAGTTTGGTGCAGTGATCGAATTACACAAGAGAGTGGGGAAGAGGAGGCGGGGAAAGAACAGCCCCCTTACCTCTTTTTCCAAAGGCTTTTCAACTCCCCCCCCCCACCCTGCAGGAAGGAAAAAAGACACCAGGTATACTTTTCTCCGTTCCATAATTTGAGCAGCAGAGCTAAGACATCATAGCCCACCTGCTGGCCGCCACCAGCACCCCGCCGCACACAGTATCTTTCCATCACCTCCCTCCACCTGTCTCCTCCCGTCCTTTCCCTTCTCCTTACCTGCCACAGGTTAGAGCCAGCCGGGCCACCTTAAAGCGCCTCTTTCCACTTCTGCCATCCCTCCTGCAGCCCGCTCCATACAATGGAAGGCTGCAGTGTCGATAAATTCATCCGTCAGCAGCTCGGCTGCCTTCCTTTCCGCACTCCCTGCTAGCTGCTGCCGGGGATAGTTGGTTTGTGGGTATGCGGAGGTGATGGAGAAGGGAAGGCGAACGGTGGTGTCTCTGCCTGTGCGGGGGGGGGGGGAAGAGGGAATCACCAGGGAGAGGGGGGAGCAATGCAGGTGCAGCCCCCCTTCCCGGCCCCATCACTCGCCTGCCATCTCCGCTCCCCCACCCCCATGTCTGACCTTAGCAATGCAAGCGAGCTTCCTCCCGCTTCCCTTATAAGGGCACCGTCACCGTGGCAACCAGGACTCCACCTGTCTTTTGGAGGCTGTGCATGACGCGGGGCTGGACTACTAGTGGAGTCAGCGTGTGGCTCCAGACTCAGGCCTTGGGATGGCAACAGTTCCTGGGCTTTATCTGTTGCTTCCGGCCAGCCCCGGCTGTGCTGGAGAAGCAGTGTGAGTACAAAGCAGCCTAACACCACCACAGAGTCAGATCAACCCAGCCCGCTACTGCCTCTTTGCATCAACAGCGGTAACTCTCCCGCCGAAATTCTTCCCTGGGTCCTTCCCCACCAGGTTCAACTGAGACCATTTCCATGTGCTCAACGACTCCCGCATTCTCCCATAACATTCCACACCTGAACGCCTGTTTACAACAGGGGCAAGCAGGGCATTTGAAGAACCTAAGAGAGACAGCTGGAAATTTCATGACCCCTGCAGGGTGCAATGCTTTAGGAGGCAAAATGTTTATGTGCACCCCCCCCCCCAATAATGAATAGAAAATGGGTTTGGGGGTTTATTCGTTACTATCACTGGAAATGAAATTTCCAAATGAAATCGGCAGCAGCAGTATACATGGTGTGTTATTGAGAAATGGCACTCAAAAGATCTAGATCTTCAACCTTGGGGTCGGGACCCCAACGGGGTCACGAAGCCTCAGTTGTTGGAATGTTTCTGGAAAACTTATGGCAACTTATGGGAATGAAAAAGGCCGAAGAGCCCTGGACAAGAGCACCAGGTAAAGGGAGGCATCTGATGTAGCAGTTCAGGTGCCAGGAGATGGTGTCCCAGTCCGACTCAGTTCCTTGGAAATGGTACCAAAATACTTTTCACTACTTCCAGGCTTCATGGTAACTTTTTCTGCTCTCTGTAATAAGAATATTTCGTTACAGCGCACAATGCTGGGAGTGGGGAGTAGATGGTGAGGGGGGTGGGCAGATGGTGTCCTGGGAGGGGGCAGGACCAACAATGGGATCCCCCAGTCTTACACTTTGTTTGTTTGTTTATTGGGGTTGTGAAAAAGGTTGAAGACCACTGATCTAGAGTGTGAGAAGTGAAAAGCTTGCAAGGAATGAGTCTGAGTAAATGCAGTAGTGTGTAAAGGGGCTTCTTTACAAGCGGGGGTGAAGGGTGGGGGTGAGAGGAAGTATGGAAGTGAGGAGAATGGTGGGCTCGAGCTCCTCCACACTTCCTCTTTCGCCCTACCAGCCCTTCCACCTTTCCAATCCAGGGAGTAGAAGGAGCAGAGTTGGTGCATTTGGAACTCCACCCCAGGCACCAGGGGTTCTTGGACCAGCCCTGGGAGCAGTGGCATAGCTAGGTCATTTGACACCTGGGGCCCATAAATTTTTGAACACACCCGCACTCTACGTAGTGTGCATGGTTCCTCCCCAACTTTTGTCCTCACAACAACCCTGTGAGGTAGGTGAGGCTGAGAGATAGTAATAATCATGACATAAAATGATTAAAAATAATCGCCAGAAAATAAATGAATACTTCCCCACAAGCAATGGATAAACATCAGTGCCTTCCCCTGCACATAGTACTCAATGACTGGAGATTAAATGTAGCCATCATGGTTAATAACGGTTAACTCAATGCATCTGGAGGTTAAATGTAGCCATCATGGTTAATAAGCAATCATAGACTATAGTCTACCATGAATGTTTAGAATCCACTTTAAGGGCACAATCTGAACCAACTTTCCCCAAAGCTGCAGGATGCAGAACATGCCCCATTGGCACAGCTATGACAGTGCTGGAAGATTGGTTAGGATTGCACCCTAAAAGTGATCTTATCTAGTGACCAACAATACCCAAAGTTCCCAACAGTGGCATAACTAGGATTGGTGTCACCCCTGTTTATTTCATTTATTTTACTATAGTACAAGTCACCCAACAAATAAGTAATCAACAAAAACAGAGTGGCCAACTTGATGACATTCACACAACTGAATAAGAGTTCTAGTCGTAGCTCTGATACATGGAAAGGGGAGCGGACTCATTAATAACATCTTATTGATTCTATGCTGTGTCATAGCAACACCTAATGAGGTCTCAGAACACTCAGGGCTCGATCCAAAAGGCCTTACTGCTGGTGGTACGTGTGTACCACCAGCAAAAAGTGTCATAAACGTGCCATGAAGCATGTTCACAACATGGTGGGAGAAGGTGCTAGTGAGCACCTGGCCTCAGCATCAAAAGGATGTGCCACTGGTGCTCCAACAGCACCAGTGATTGGGAAGTACTTTTGGGATGGGGGGGGGAGGTGTGGAGGAGATGGAACTGGGCAGGCCCATATAGAGGGTGGAACCCAGCTGTGGCTTCCATTGCCAGATCCAAAGCCCCAGGCCAGGCAGCCCAGCACAGAGCTCCTTGATTCTCTGTTGGCAAAAGAGCCCGCAGAGATTCGAGGAATTCTATTGCAGGGCCAGGGCTTCCCCTGAAGAGATCCCCTGTGGCTGCAACAGATCCTGTGGGATGAAGCAGTAGCCATTTTGCTACCGTTGCTCCTACAGAACCCAGAGAGCTCAGGATCGATCAATCAATCAATCAAAGTATTTATATACCACTTTTCAACACAAGTTCACAAAGCGGTTCACAGGCTAATGATGATGATGATGATGATGTTAAATGGTTCACTGTCCCAAAAGGGCTCACATAAAAAAAAAAATGCAGACCACCACCAGCAATAGCTACTAGTAAAGACACTGTGCAGGGGTGAAGCGGGACAATTACTCTCCCCCTGCTAAATATAAGAGGGACACCACTTGTAAAAGTGCCTCTTGCTCAGATAGCAGAGGTAAATCCCACTGTACTCCCATTGTATTCCCAAGAAATTATATTCCCATGGTACTCCAAGGATTGGGCTGACCCAGCTCATTGGTCAGTTTTGAGTTAAGCAAATCCACTTTCTGTTACACAAGTCAGTTGTGTTTGCTTTTTCTAGTTATTTGACTTTTGATAGAACATATATTTAAATGCAGTTTGTTTCGTTATATTTTGCGTTAAATTGCACATCAATTGATATATAACATGATGTTATTTTTCCTAAAAGAAAAAAAAACTATTTCCACAATTTTGATCACTAGTGGTGTGAAACCCCACCCCCCCCCACCTGAGGGTGTCGCAGTACTAAGACCTTACTGATTCCATGCTGTGTCATAATAATATCTCCTTGACTAGCCAAACAATCAGTCTCATTGGTCCGTTTTGAGTTAAGGAAATCTACTTTTTGTTACATGACATGATAGAACGCAGGTAGTTAAATGCGGTTTGTTTCATTACATTCTGCATTAAATTACACATCAATTAGTATATAACATGACTGTATTTGAGGGACCGCCTCCTCCCATATAATCCTACCCGTACTCTGAGGTCATCTGGAGGGGCCCTTTTGACTGTGCCGCCACCAGGAGAGGTGAGAGGGGTGGCGGCCAGATATAGGGCCTTCTCGGTGATGGCACCCCAACTTTGGAATACCCTCCCCTTAGAGCTAAGAACTGCTCCCTCTTTGGCGGTATTTCGGCGGGGGCTGAAGACCTTTTTATTTCAGCAGGCTTTTAGTTGCTGACAGGCTGGCTGGTCTTTGTATTCTTTTTAGATTTCTATACTTTTTATGTCCATGGGATGATTATTGTATTTTTTATATTGTATTTTTATATTGTTTTTAATTACTGTTTTTAATTCTGTTGTTTTTATTTGTTTTAACCTGTTTTTTGTAATGCCGCCTTGAGTGCCTTCGGGCGGAAAGGCGGGGTAAAAATTCAATAAATAATAATAATAATAATAATAATAATAATAATAATAATAATAATATTCCTAAAAACCACAATTTTAACAATTTTGGTCACTAGCTGTGCCCTTCCCCGAGGGTGGTACCTGGGGGGGTGCCCCCAGCTAGCTACGCCACTGCTTGCAAGACAGATTTTGCTATAAGGCAAGGTAAAGCAGCTGCCTCAAGCAGTGGATTTGGGTGCCAGGAAGAGTAGCATCATAGTAACAAAGACAGGCACTCTTCTCCTCCATGGAATTTTGCATGCCACTTCCCCACGCAGGGCTGGGGAAGCCTTGGGCCGGTCCTTCCCACATGCCTCAAGCGTTTTAGGAGATGAACTTTCCACACAAGGTCACCAGAATGGAACCCTGGCATAAGGAAGTGAAATGCATGGCCACAATCTACCAGCAAAGCTCCTTGCTAATTGAAGGTAAGTGATTTGCATGTATGGTCTGTGTGTGGTCGAAAATTTCTGCAGTTTGGCCAAAATTTGTTTTCTGCCAGCGGACCGATCCTATTGCCTTGGGAAAGGAGCAGCTGTCAGAGGGGGTGTTGGTTGTTCTGGAACAAATGACCTGATTTGTTGTACAGCTGTGTAGGATGCATTCATGAGCATGGTGTGGTATTGTATGTTTTCTTCCTGAGGCTCCAAATGATGGCTTTTGGCTGAACAGAGGCAGAGAAGGAGAGGACTCCTGACCTTTTGTTTCAGCAGGTGCAGCCTATCAGTCTCTAAGCCAACAATTTTCAACCAGTTTCATCTCACAGCACACTGAAAAGTCGCTAAAACTGGTAA